>PVJH01032405.1:0-22709 GCA_004026705.1 Nesogale talazaci | reverse complement strand
CTACCACTCTCTTTCTGCTCTCTCTCTCCCTCCCTCCCCCCTTGCTCTCTGAGTTTTTCCACCCGCCAGCTGAGCGGACTCAGCTTTCTCTCAGCTCATGCTCTTGCAGGGAAACGATGGGGCCCGAGAACAAAGATCAATTGCCAGAGACTGCTTTCCAGCAGAGGACAACACCAAGACTGAGTAGGGGCTCTGGTTCTGGAAAGATAACAAAGATGAAGAAGAAAAACAAGAAAACCAACCTAGAGAACCTGAAGAAGGAAGTGTCCATGGTAAGAGACCCCAGGCTCAGCGCAGACAACTGGCCCTCTGAAAACGCCCTCCCTCACCCCTTTGAATCTCATCCCCAGACCTCAGCGCGCAGGCCAGGGCAGTCGTCTTCTTCCTCACTCTGCTTCTCCCACCCCACCCACCCCCACCCTGACCTTTCCTCTCCATGACTCTGTCCCCTCAGGATGATCACAAGTTAACACTGGAACAGCTGAGCGCCAAATATTCCGTGAACCTGGCAAGGGTGAGTGGAGGGAACGCACGCCCCGAGGGAGGCAGAGGGTCCCCATCTCGGAGGCTGAGGCTCAGAACAACAAACTCACTCCCGTCAAGTTGATTCTAACTCACTTCTGGAGGACAGAGCAGAACTTCCCCCCGCTCCCCCCCCCCCCAATACTCCCCGCCTCCCATGGGTTTCCAAAGCTGCAAATCTTCATGAGAGTAGAAGGCCTCGTCGCCATTGTCCCGAAGAGTGACTGGTGGGCTTGAACTACCGACCTTGAGGATAGCAGTCCAACATGTAACCCAGATTGCCGGGAGGACTGTCAGGGCACAAGCGGAGTTGGAAACCAAATCCCTTCTCTTTGAGCCCAATGGCTTCGCCGCATAACTTCTAGGGCCGAGCTCCCTAAGACATGTACTTGCGGAAGATGGTAATGGGAACTAGTCTCGAAGAGGTCCCTGCTGGAAAAGAGACTGAGGATATAGGTTAGCCCAGTGATTCTCAACCTTTTTGTACTCCAGCCGCCTTTGCATTCTTATAATTCATTGAGGACCCCTCTCACTAACTTTTGCTGCTGTAGGGCTACATGAACCTGTATCTACCATATCATAAAATAAAACAGAGATTTAAAAGATTTTTACCTTTATTCATTTAAAAATAACAAGAAAAGCTCATTATGCCCACGTAACGAGGAAAGCAATATATTTTATGACAAATACCAATGTTTCCCAAAGTAAAAAGAAACTACTGTCATTTTTTTCACAGCTTGGCACCCCTCCGTCCTCCGTTTTTGTTTGTTTGCTTTTTTTCCAATAGAAGAGAGCTGGATTTCCATCTTTTCTGCAGTCAGCTGTGATGTCGTGTTGGGTAGATTTTGGAAAATCCCATCATCCATCTTTAAGAGAGAGAGAGTGAAAAAACAAATAATGGCTTAGCATGATTATAAAAATGACCTGACCCGGTGGACCCCGAGAAAGGCCTTAGGGACCCCAGGGCTTCCCAGACCACACCTGGAGAACTGGCTTCCCAGTAAAGCTCACCCTGGAAACAGATTGTCAGGTCTTTCTTCCATGGCATTGATGCGTAGGTCACACTTTAGACCAGTGGTTCTCAACCTTCCTCATGCCGCAACCCTTCCACACAGTACCTCATGTTGTGGTGAGCCCAACCGTAACATTATTTCCATTGCAACTTCCTAACTGCCATTTTGCTACTCTTACAAAGTGTCACGTAAATATCTGATAGGCAGGATGTATTTTCATTGTTACAAATTGAACATAATTAAGCATCGTGATTCATCGCAAAAACAACATGTAATTATGTGTTGTGAAGTATTTATTTCTTTTTTTAATCATTTTATTAGGGGCTCATACAGCTCTTAGCACAATCTATCCATACATCCATTGTATGCAAAGTACATTGGCACGTTTGAGGCCATTATCATTATCAAAACATTTTCTTTCCACTTAAGGCCCCAGTATTGACTTCTCCTCTTTTAAAAAAAATTTTTTCCCAATAATTTTATTGGGGGCTCTTACAGCTATTATAGCACTTTTGTACACATGTTGTCATCTTCATTTCCAAATGTTTTCTACTTGAGCCCTTGGTATAAGCTCTGCTTTCCCCCCTCTCTCTTTTTTTAATCATTCCATTGGGGGCCCATACAACTTCCATCAAGATCAACACACATGCCAGTTGTATGCATGCCACATCTGCACACCTGTTGCCATCATCACCCCCGAAACATCCTCTCTTCACTTAGGTCCCCAGTACCAGCTCTTCATATTCCCCCTCATCCATGAACCCTTAATAATTTGCACATTGTTATTACTTTTTCATATTGTACTCAGTCCACTGTGTCCCTTCACCCACTTCTCCGCTCCATATTCCAGAGAGATCATATGTAGATCCCTGCAATTGGTTCCGCCCTTTCACTCCGCCCTCCTGGTATCACCACACCCACCACTGGTCCCGAAGGGATCACTGTCGAAGTGTTTATTTTTTATTTATTTATTTTTTTGTGTCATCACTGCTCTGGTGGGAGTAGCAAGCCCAGCCTTGCTGCTGGATTTGAACTGTCAACCCTGTGGGCCGCAGTCCCACAAACTACCACTAAGCCACCAGGGCTCAGCCAAAGTGTTTACTTTTAATGACAGATAAATGACCTTTTGTCTTGCAGCAAGGTATAGCCTGGGTAACAGTCTTCAAGCCAGGTACTCGTAGGTGGGGGTATCTGCACGTGGGCAGACCCTCCTGGAGATGCTTAGAGGGGCGGTAACTCAGTTCCTAAGACCATGGGGAATATGTGTTTCCAGATGGTCTTCGCGACCCCTGTGAGAGGGTCAGTCGACCGCCCAAAGGGGTCACGACCCACAGGTTGAGAACCGCTGCATTAGAGGCTTGGCAGTTGAGCACAAGCCTTCAAGCCTGGTGGTTTCAACCCGCTTGAGCTTCTACCCAAGAAAAGGCCTGGTGACCTGTTTCCATTAAGATTATAGCCAAGAAACCCCCTCCTCACCCCCGGAGCAATTCCAGTGCACACACGGGGGTCAGGAGACGGAACTGACTATGTGGCAGCTGGCCACGAGGAAGGGGGAGGAGAGTCCTTCTGACTCCTTCCGGTGTCCTCAGCACCGACAAGGCCAAGACAGATATTCAAAAACATGTATGAACTAATCTGTTCATGAAAGACTCTTCTTATGTGCACTTTGTAAGAGACACCCTTCCTGTGCAGCCAGTTAAGTCAGCCATCCTCCTCCCTGTGGGGGCCGGTGTGCAATGTCTGTGCACAGCAGCCTCCTCGGTAGTGTACGCGGCCTGTGGGCATGGATGGGCCGTCCTAAGGGAGCTGGGAGACAACCCTCGGCTGCTCTCCAGGGGCTCGGACCTGGCTAATTTCTGCCATCCCTAACCTAGCCTCCAAACTCGGATGTGAGGTGTTTGGGAAAACCCCAAAGCATGGTGGTGAAAGTCTGCATCGGCCAGCTCATCGTGTCCGCCCACATCCCGCATGAAGCCAAGGAGCATGTGACTGAGGCCTCATACAGGGCCACGTTCTCCTGTGCTGGCCCCACATCTCCACGAAGCCGGGGCTTCGCCGATGAGTTTGAGGGCATGGTGCCTGAGAGGCGCCTCATCCCGGATGGTTGTGGAGTCCATTATATCCCGAGTCTTGGACCCTTGGACAAGCGGAAGGCCCTGTGTGCACGAAGGCCTTGGGAGTCTTCGCTGTGCCCACCAGTCAGTTGAACTTCCTGCCCTCCACTCCCCTACCACCACCCCAAAAGTAAAGTCATTCCATCCTGGAAAAAAAAGAGACACCCTTCCATCATGATGTCCCTTCTATCAATGTTAAAACCACCCCCCACCCCGACGAGGAAGCACCCCCAGAATGGCCAAGAGCGTCTTTGAGTGGCAGCCGGCAGATGTGGGATGTGAAGTTAGATGCTGTTTTTTCCCTTCGATACAACCGCTTGCCTTCTCACCGCTCCCTCCCCACCTCTCTCTGTCCCCCCCACAGGGTCTCACTCTGGAACAGGCTCAGCAGATCCTAGAGCGTGAGGGACACAATGTACTCACTCCGCCCCCCTCCACTCCAGAGTGGGTCAAATTCTGTAAGCAGATGTTTGGAGGCTTCTCCATGCTCTTGTGGACGGGGTCCATCCTCTGCTTTGTGGCCTATAGCATCGAGTCCTACTTCCATGAGGGCACCAAAGACAACGTGAGTCTGGGCCACAACTGCTGCCCAACCCAGACCCTCCTCGGCCTCTGATTCAATTCCACTCTGCATCCACACATTCCTGGAGCCCCTGGCCCCAATCTCTCACCCCACCCCCACCCCAGGCCTTTGTGAGGGAACCCGAGTCTGTCTTGGCTTAGGAAACTACAGATTCAGGATCACAGGACCCGTGGTTTCTCTTGTCCCCTTTGATGATCTCCCCAACTGGCCATCAAAGGACTTTGTAGTCTCTTTCTCCATTCCCTAGAATGGAAACCTCTTCTTCTCTATCTCCCTCCCTCCCTGCCCTGACTGGCAGTCCCAGAAATCAAGCTCCATAGGCCTTTGAGCTGGGAATTTGCAGGCCCCTCACCGATCCTGCAGCTCAGCGATCCTGCAGGGAGACCTCAGACATGCCAGCCCATCACAGGCTCGTCTCCAACAGGATCCCAGGGTTCCTTCTGCTTCGAGAAAAGGCTACCCTGGCAAACTGATTTTCTGAAGAGAGAGGTGGGGAGAAGCAGACCTGGTGACAAATCCTTTCTCTCCCCACCCCCAGTTGTACCTGGGGGCGGTCCTAGGCATCGTGGTCATCATCACCGGCTGCTTCTCCTACTATCAGGAGGCTAAGAGTTCCAAGATCATGGAGTCTTTTAAGAAGCTGCTGCCTGAGGTAGGCCTGGAGGGGGCGGACCTGGTGAAGGGCAGGACGGGATGTAGTGAAGAACACCACCATGGAGTCTCCAAGAACGCCATCCTAGGATGAATGGGGCTAGTGAGGGGTGAGATTCTTTCAGGTTTCTCTGTCCGTGGCCAAGATGTACTTGAAGAAAAGCCTGTGGCACTCTGAGACGGGCACACCACCATTGATGACGTACGCTGGGGTAGAAACCATCACCTGAAGCTAATCATGAGGAACCGCCACACAAACCCAAGTGAAAATACTCTATGGGGACAAGGGCCCGTAGACACAGTTCAGAGCTAGAAGTGAGTCTAGCCGGATGATCGGTCACACAAGAGCAGAACCAAGACCTGAAAGGCAGGGAGAGGCAGGAGAGATGGAAGAATGGGAACAGAGAGGCCGGAGAAGAAGTAGGAAGAATGCTATTACCCTGAGAGGGCTGAAACTACAATCACGAGGCCACGGGTGTCTTCATGGTTGAACGGGAGACTTGTTTATGCTGAAAACTTTCACCCAACCCACACTAAAATCTTTTTAAAAGGTCATACATGGTCCATGACATCAAAGACAGCAGCCGTGTAACTGTTGCAGCTCAAAGGAGGCTAGAGAAGTGTAACAACGGAAGCCAGGTCCTGGCTCGCCATGGAGCCCGGTTCTGGAGGCATGGAGGACATTACTGGGTCACCTGAGAGAACTTGAACACAGACAACAGACTGGGGGAAAGCCGTGAACTCAACCACAGTAGAAAACTGCATGGTGATTATATTAGAGAATAGTCTATATTCTTGGGAAATATATACTGGTTTGCTGATAATAGAGGGCACGATATGTGTAAGTAACTAAGCCTCAAAGAATCTACGCACGTGTGTGTGTGTGTGTGTGTACATTTGCGAGAGCAACCCACTGCTATCAAGTCAATCCCTTTGAGGTTTTTCCAAAACTATAACTCTTTAAGAGACCAGAAAGCCTCATCTTCCTCCAGCAGAGCAACTGGTTGTTTCAAACTCCTGACCTTATGGTTAGCAACTCAACACATCATCCAGTACGCTATCACGACCCCATGAGGAAGGAGAGCGTCAAGTCAAAGTTAATGGGAGGCAAGGTTAGCAGGTGACCACAGGCAGAAGTCGGACAAGTGTGCCGGGTGTCATGTTTATTCCTCCAACTTTTAGAGCACGCAGAGTGGTTTCCAAAGGACTTTCTTGAAGTATTCTGAAATAAGATGCCGGCGGACAGAGATTCCTGGACACTGGAGGGAAATGGAACAGGAACAAGCACCGCAGCCTCTCAACAAGATCGGATTCTGGGCCTGGAGCCAGGATTCCCTTTTGCCTTTGGTGTGGGCGCGGCTCGATTTTTAACTTGGGGGAGACTTCAGGGGGAAGCCCTTTGGTAGCCTGGGCTGAGAGTTTAGAGACGATGTCATTTGGCTTCCGCTACCCAACAAACCCTCCGCAAGCTGAGTGAACTTAAAACAGAAACAAATCCATGATGTCTCGCTGCTCTCCACATCGGCTGAGCTGTTCTTTCAGTCTGGGTTGGTGTCATCTAGGCCCGGGTGGCCTAAGACCACCTCAGTGTCATGCCTGGGACCCCAGCGAGATTGGTGAGGCTCTCTGCTCCTGTCTCTCTCCCTCCAGCAGGCTTTCGTGGGCTTGTTCCTAGAGGGCAAAACCTTTGCAAGAGGACAAGTCCGGATACTGCATCCCAGGTCCCGATACCTCGTAGACTAAACTCAGACCATGCTCACTGCCACCAAGTCCATTCCCACTCACCGCGGCCGGACTGGACACAGTGGAACTGCCCCCTGTGGATTTTTTAAGGGTGGGGGATGGTGTCTCATTTTCTCCCCAGAGTGGATGGTGGGCTCAAACTGCTCCCCTTGTGGTTAGGCTGACCTGGAACGCACCCCCGTGCCAGGGCTCTTCCATAACCGAAAGCAAGTCCAAAGTATCACCGAGCCCAGATATCCCTCAAGGCAAGGAACATGGAAGCCATGCCCTAAAAGACCCCGTGAACAGGGGTGGCAGGGACTTGTCATCTACCCAGGAGGCCCTCGGGTTTGCTACAGTGAGCGGTGCTAGGAAAGGGAAAGGGGACGGAGGGAGCCAAGAACCGCAGGCTGCGGGCTCGGAGCAGGATGAAAGAAGCAGGTGTCCTGTCTGCCTACAGCAAGCCCTGGTGATCCGGGATGGAGAAAAGATGCAGATTGAGGTCCAAGATGTGGTGCTGGGAGACCTGGTGGAAGTGAAGGGAGGAGACCGCATTCCGGCCGACCTCCGTGTTATCTCTGCACAAGGATGTAAGGTAAGGGGGGGCGGCTGGCCGGGCATGGGGCTGCAGATGCTCTTAGGACACTATCATCAAAGGCAGTAGGTTTAAAAAAAGGGGGGGGGAGGGAGGGAGAGGAGCTTATACCAAGGGCTTAAGTAGAAAATATTTGGAAATGAAGGTGGCGACATGTGTACAAAGATGCCTGATACAAATGATGTACTGAGTGTTATATGAGCTGTTAGTTAAAAAAAAAAAAGAACTGTTAGAGCCCCCCCCCCCCAGTAAAATCATTGAAAGAAATTAAATAAATAAATAATAAAAGGCAGCAGGATGTGACCACTCAGGGCCTCGAGAGGCTACAAGTGACCAACTCTGGTCAGAGGAAATAAGCGGGTGAGTCCATTTCAGTCTCTCTGTATGTCATCAATGGGGACGGAAGCAGAGTACACTGTGTTACCTTTATCGACCGATCTGCCTGTTGTCCCCACCTTTACCTCGTGGCCCTCCTACCTTCCCTCCTCTCCCAGGTGGACAACTCGTCCTTGACTGGAGAGTCAGAGCCCCAGACCCGCTCCCCCGAGTTCACCCACGAGAACCCTCTGGAGACGCGCAACATCTGCTTCTTCTCCACCAATTGCGTGGAAGGTAACTATGGCAGCCGCGGGTGCCTCGGATCGGGAAGCAGGAGCTGAAACAGACAGGTTTTGGAGGACTCTCCGCCATCTGTGAGGGTCTCGGTAATCTAGGTTCTCTCTCACTCATGACATTTGGTGGAACGGCCTCTCGAAGCCATGCTTCCATCTGCACACGGGTCATGACAAGAGTCCCACGCCATAGAAAGAGCCCTGTGGACTGTCGGGAGAACAGACCCGTCTGCAGGACTGACGGACAGCCAGAAGGCTCCTCGGAAGGGAGGTGGTGAGACGTGTCCTGGCTCTTTGGGCATGGGAGGAGGGGGCCTGTGTGCCGAGAGCAGGGCACGATTCCTGGGTATATCAGGGGTCGGTGCCAAGAGAGGAGGAGTCGGGCACACTGGCCGCACAGTGGGCAGGGGTGGTGCGGGACCGGGCGGCATTCTGTTCCTTTGCACACTGGGCCGCTAAGAGTCATAATTCACTGATCAGCACCTACCAACAAGAGCCAGATGCCCTCGGGTGTGACTTCACTGAGATAGGAGAGAGAGGCAATGCTTGGTGCCCAAGGCCTGGCAACACACGCCAAGTCCCCACCATTGTCAGTTGTGATTGTCCTGGTCAGGGGCTGGCACAGAGAAAACTCGCCATCATGGAACCCATTTTGGCTCATAGCCACCCTCTGGGACCGAGGGAAACTTCCCCTGTGGGGTTCTAAAGCTGCAGCTCCTCAGGGGGAGAAGGCAGCTTCGTCTTTCTCCCTCGGCACAGGGGAGGACTTTGAACTACTGACCTCGTGGTTCAGGGTTCAGTGTGTAGTCCGCAATGCCACCAGGGCCCCTGCCATGACACAGAAGGGAGGAGAAGGAGTCGGTCCCATTAGGTCATTCTTTCCTCAGGGAAGCCCCCAGTTCTCCCAACTGTCCCCCTCTCCACGAGAGGACATTTATAGTCTGGATTTGAGTTATCAGCGGTGCCACTCAGGCATTGGCTTGGCCCTGGAGGCAAAGACATCCTTGGGCGGGAGTCAGTTCCAGGCCTAAAGGCAACAGAAGACTCTCTCAACCTCGCCCACACCCTCTCCCTTTAACGTGGCCTTCCAGGCTCCCTGGGGGCACACTGCACAACCCCTCTCTGTGCGTAAGGGTGCATGCGTATCAGAGTGCCAGCTCCTTTCAAGAGGAACAGCTAATATGTCAGGAGTCCCGGGAAGTGGGGGGGGGGGGGCGGAAATGGATAAGCACTCAGGCACTCACCAGAAAGTTGGTGGTTCAAGTCCACGCAGAGCCACTTCCGGTGCAAGGGCTGGTAATTTACGTCTGTTGGAAGCGGGGTGGGCGCTAGTTCTGCTCCGACACACTTGGAGTTGCCAGGAGGCCGTCCTGCCGCCATGACCTTGACCTTTCAGGGTGTGTCCAGTGCTACAGATGGCATCTCTGCACTCTGCAGCAGACATTGCTCCTACAGCACATGTGAAGAAATTAAGTTCAAAGACATTAGGTCCTCTATCGAAGATCCCTAGAATTTACACACACACACACACACACACACACACACACACACACACACCTATGTCCACTACTGCTTTATTCACAGTGGCAAGCAAATGAAAGCCAGCAGAATGGACATCAACGGATGAGCTAAGTGAATCAGTGGTGCAGACTTAATGCACAACACAGCCATATAGGACAAGTCTGCAGAGCATCTTATGATGTGGACAGACATACGCACGTACGGTCAGACAAGGGAGGATTCTTCTTTTGTAAGAAGACAAGAGTAGATGGTTAAAGGGAGATCAATGTTCGTTGGTGGCTCTCCATAGAGGTGGGAGGGAGAAAGTAAAATTCAATTATGTGTTCAATCATACCGGATTGAAGTCACCGGATTCGGAACAGTAGCAAACTGACAATTGTGACGTAGTAACGAAAATAATTTTATAGTTGATGGAGGGTCACTGCATTAAAGGATCATGGCATTAAGAGGATTGAGAACCACTGCTCTAGACTGAAAATAAAAGCTAGTGGCCCCTCACTATAAAATTATTTTATGTGAAAGAGGAACATTAAGACTGAGCACAGAGGAAAGAAATCCAAGCTGAAATGTAATATTAAAAAGGTAAATTAATTTGGACAGAATAATGCAAGCTAGCATACATGCCCTCTGCTTCCCCAAGGTGTCTAGTATGACCTCTAAGTAAGAAAAATTCTCAGCTGTGTCCTTCCAGAATATGTTGCAGAGGAAGGAGGGCCATGCCATTCCCTCTGGCGCATGGACCGGAGCAGAGGAAGGTCAGGGTGACCGGGGGGTGACACGCTGGGCTGCTCACCACCATGTCAGCAGCCTAAGACCAGCAGGGGCTCTGAGGGAGAGAGGTGAGGCCTTCAGCCCCCCAAAAGTGTTACAGTCTGGGGACCTGCAAGAGCAGTTCTGCCCTGTCCTTCAGAGCCACTGTGAGTCAGAGCGGGCCCAAGGGCAGGACGTTAAGAGGGAAAAGTTGAATTCAAGAGCAGGACCCAGGATGAGGCCAGGTGGGGCAGCCAGTCAGAAGACCCTCGTCGACACCTCTGTGAGATTTCCATGCAGGTTCAAACCAACAGCAAAGCTCCAGCCTCCAGCCTAGGCCTTGCCTCTCAGCTGTCACGCTGCAGGCCCGGATAGGGACACTACTATGATCGGGGACCCCCAATCAGAAATTTGTTTTCAAAGTTTATGTATTTGGGGGGGGGGGGAGGGGCATCACTGCCCTCTGATGGAAGTGGGTGGCCCAGCCTTGCTCCTGGAGAGCTGCTGCTGGATCTGAACTGCCAAGCCAGTGGGCCGCAGTCCTGCACTCAACCACTGCGCCACCAGGGCTCAGCCCCAAAAGCTTATATATTAAATTTATTTATTATTATTTTTTTTTACAAAATGACCTTTATCAAAGTACTCTCCATTACACTTAATGCATTTATCAAATCCATGATTCCTTTCTTGGAAACAGTTTTCAAACTCATCTGTTTGGATGGCCGACAGCAGCCCCCCCACACCCTTGTTTTATTCTTCACCTCTTCAACTTTATCAAATCACTGTCCTTTCATGCCCTTCTTCATTCCCAGAAACAAAATGAAGTCACACAGAGTGAGGTCAGGTGAGTCAGGTGGGTGGGACAAGACAAACAGGCTGGTTTTTTGTCCAAAACTGGCATGCTGCAATGGCTGTGTGAGCAGGTGTATTGTTGTAGTGGCAAAATGAGAACCCGTCTACCGCACACCAGCACTGTCTGTCTGCTCCACGAGAGGACCCTCCTCTCAGAGAAGGTGTCCTTCGAAGCATGAACCACCAGCTGCCCTGTCTGCCCGATGAGGTTTCTGCGTGCTGCTCAGGTCATGCTTCCCCCCAGGGGAGTCTCCTGTGCATTTGCAGATGAGTCCCCCTGCGGCCCTCAGGAAGAGAAACCCCACATGGGTGGAGTGCTTCCAGACTGTCTTAGCACATTCAAAAGCATGCCTTTCCTCCTCGCAGTTTTGCAGCAACGTTCATCCCAATTTAAAGACGAAGTTGGGTCTAAGAGAGTTGAAGCAACTCACCCCCTGGGGAGAAACCATTTCTGATTCCGATACTAAGCTCCAGGCTGTTCTTGTGAGTGACGTGGTGCTTTTCTGAGAGGCTCTGTGGCTTTAATGGTAGGAACCTTGGTCCTTGTGGGAGCAGGGAGAAATAAACAAAGACCCCACCAGGCCAGGCCCCTCAGCTCAAGCCATGCCGAGGAGTGGCCGCCGGCAGCACTTGGGTGCATGCCTCGGCAGTGCTGGCAGAGACAAGAGGAAGAAAAAACAACAAGTCCCTGATAAACCTGGGTGGTGGTGCAGATAGTTAAATGGCTCAGCTTCCGGTCGAGAGGTTGGAGGTTCCAGTCTGCCCACAGGCACTTTGGAAGACAAACCTAGCTATTTATTTCCCAAAACTCAGTCACTGGGAACTCGTGAGCACAAGTCTTCTTTGACACACATAGATTGGCCAAGAGTTGAACTCAACTGGAAGGCAGGCATTGTTCCCCATGCCCACGGAGATCCCCAACCCCTTGAGGAGCAGAGTTCAACTGCCATGGCCTGCTGTGCCCACCAGGGGTCAGACTGGCACTGGCCAGAGCAAAGCAGGGAGGGGGGACTTGGTTTAGAGCAGGGTTCCTCACGCTAGACTCCATGGACACTTGGGGCTGAATAACTCTCTGTTGAAGGGTGTCATCCCCTGCATTACAGAATTGCTAGCAACACCCCTGACCTCCACCCTCAGTTGTCAGTCGGACCCCTCCCCGCCCAAGCGATGACAACGGAAAACAAGCTATTGCTGAAGGTCCCCTGCAGGGCGACTAGCCCCTGTGAGCGCCGCTGGGTTAGAGAAGAGGCAGGGGCACTTTACAGCACGGGACTCCAACAGACATACAAGTATGGTGCCTGGGGATCTGGAAAGCATCCACCTACTGAAAGTGAAACGAGAGAAATGTGCAGATAAAGGAAGTATTGTGGTTAAAGGTAGTGAAGACCCCCTTGACAGTGGAGGTCATTAAACGGAGGTCACTGCCATTTCGTGCACGCTGGCTCACACAGACCCCATAGGGTGGGAGAGAAATGCCCCTTTGGATGTGCAAGACTGTAATTCTTCAGGGGAGTAGAAAGACCCATCTTTCTCTCGCAGAGCGGCTGGCCGTTTTGAACTGCTGACCTTGGGGTTGGCAGTCCAAGGCCTAACCCACTACACCACCAGGGCTCCGGTGGAGCTAACGAGAGGTGACAATGTGTGATAACTGTAGGGAATGTGAGGTGTTTTGACCCTTGACAGCTTGCCCTTTGCCCCGGGGACCACCCCTACCACCTTCCCACAGCCCCTCCCCACCCAAGTGATGACTCCCTGCTCCAGTGCCTTATGTGACCGCCCAATGCTCTCCCCCCACAGGAACAGCCCGAGGCATTGTGATCGCCACCGGGGACTCCACGGTGATGGGCCGCATTGCCTCTCTGACGTCCGGCCTGGTGGCCGGCAAGACCCCCATCGCTTTGGAGATCGAGCACTTCATCCAGCTGATCACGGGGGTGGCCGTCTTCCTGGGCGTCACTTTCTTCGTGCTGTCCCTCCTCCTGGGCTACGAGTGGCTGCAGGCCATCATCTTCCTCATCGGCATCATCGTGGCCAACGTGCCCGAGGGACTGCTGGCCACCGTCACCGTGAGTCGCCGGGCTGGAGGGTGGCCATCTGGCAGGAAAACCACATCCCTTGTCGTATGTCCTTTGTGGTTGGAATCTGGAGCAGAGCACACCTGGCTTTTACACAAAGCCGACAGACAGACGGACAGAACTCACTGTTCTGTCGCTCTCGACTGCCTGGGGGGTTATGGGCGGACTGCTAACCAAGAGCTCTGCAGTTCCCAACTGCCAGGCCCTCCTCGATCGAGAGAAAGATGCAACTTGCAACTTTCCTCTAGTTCTTAAATGTTTCCTCTTTCCCAAAACCATGACCCCAATTCTACCTGACAAATCCGACTAGACCATAGGATGAACACTGGTACAGAAAGGAACTGAAACACAGGAAATCCAGGACAGATGATCCCTTCAGGACCAGTGGGGAGCGTGGCGATACCGGGAGGGGGGAGGGAAGGTGGAGTAGAAAAGGGGAACCAATTACAAGGGTCTACATATGAGCCCCCTTCCTGGGGTATGGACTACAGGAAAGTAGGTGAAGGGAGACATTGGACATATGACAATAATAATTCATAAATTATCAAGGGTTTATGAGGGAGGGTGAAGTGGGAAGGGTGGAAATGAGCTGATGCCAAGGGCTTCAGTAGAAAGAAATGTTTTAAAAATGATGGTGGCAACAAATGTACAAATGTGCTTTGCATACAATGGATGTTTATAGCGGAACATTCATTTCTTTCTTTTAAAAATCATTTTATTGGGGGCTCAGACAACTCTTACCACAATCTATACATCGATCCATTGTGTCAATGACATTTGTACATTTGCTGCCATCATCATTCTCAAAACATTTGCTTTCTACTTGAACCCTTGGTATCAGCTCCTCATTTCCCCCCTCTCTCCCCACTCCCTCCTAGCTCATGAACCCTTGATGATTTATAAATTATTATTTTGTCATGTCTTACACTGTCCCATGCCTTCCTTCACCCACTTTTCTGTTGTCTGTCCCCAGAGAAGAGGTTATATATAGAACTTTGTAATCAGTTCCTCCTTTCTGCCCAACTGTCTCCACCCTCCCAGTTTTGCCACGCTCAGAACTAGTCCTGAAAGGATCATTTGTCCTGGATTCCCTGTGTTTCCAGTTCCTATCTGTACCATTGTACACCCTCTGGTCTAGCAGGATTTGTAAGGTAGATTTGAAATCATGATATTGGGGATGGGATTGGGGGGAGGAAACATTTAAAGAACTAGAAGAAAGTTGTGTGTGTTTCATCATTGCTACTCTGCACCCTGACTGACTCATCTACTCCCTGTGGCCCTTCTGTAAGAGAATGTCCAGTTGCCCTCAGATGGGCTTTGGGTCCCCACTCCACACCCCTCCTCATTCACAATGATATGATTTTTTGTTCCTTGATGCCTGATCCCTGATTCCTTTGACACCTCATGATGACACAGACTGGTGTGCTTCTTCCATGTGAGCTTTGTTGCTTCTCATCTAGATGGCGGCTTGTTTATCTTCAAGCCTTTAAGACTCCAGATGCTCTATCTTTTAATAGCCGGGCACCATCAGTTTTCTTCATCACATTTGCTTATGCATCCTCTTTGTCTTCAGCGATTGTATGTAAAAGGAAGGTGAGCATCGTGAAATGCCAGTTTAATAGAACAAAGTATTCTTGCATTGAGGGAGCACTTGAGTGGAGGCCCAATGTCCATCCGCTGCCTTAATACTAAACCTATAAAAATATGCACATAGATCTATTTCCCCGTTGTCATATATAAATATATTTACATATGTACATGCCTGTATTTAGACTTTTATAAATGCCCTTTGCCTTCTAGCTCTTTCCTCTATTTCCTTTCACTTACCTCTTGTCCCACTATCATGCTCAGCCTTCATTTGGGTTTCAGTAATTCCTCTCGGTTACATTACCCTTGGTCAAGTCCTACCAGCCCTCCTACACCCTCTTCACTACCTATTTTGTATCTCTTGTTGTTCCCTTGTCCTTGGGTTTGTTAACACCCACTTCCTTTCCCCCTCCTCCCCCTCTCTAATGTTCTCTGGCACGGTTGGTCCCATGGTTTTCTCCTCCAGGTTGTTTATCCAGCCTATCTTATCTACATAGACCTGCGGAAATGATAACACGCACAAAAATAAGTCAGAGCAAAACAAAGCAACAAAAGAAAGCAAAACAACAACAACAACAAAAAAAAAACAGGGATAAAAAAGAGCCTGTAAATAGTTCAAGGACTGTTTGTTGGCCTTTAGGAGTGTTCTCTGGTGGAGTCTTATGGGGTGCCACCTCTTGGTCCCAAAGTCTATTTTTGGCATTCCCTCAGGACCTCCTTGCTTTGCTCCCCTTGCTGTTTGTTCTGTTGCACTCGCTTCCTGTTTTGCCTCTGTGTGGTGGGGTCAGATCGGACACAATTCCCACACTGTGTCTCCAGTGTTGCACCCTGTCGGGCTATGAGTCAGTGAGGGACGTCGTGTCTCAGTGGGGCTGGCTGAGGGCAGCCGGATTGAGTAGGGATATCTACAGATGAACATTTCTTTACAACTCTAGAATATTATTCTTATTTGACAGAACTTGAGAAATCATAACCGTCAGCCTTTCAGCCAATGTTTGGTGTCTTTTTGTCTCATTTCTTTTTTTTTTTTTCTTCCCCCAATTCATTTTATTGGTGGCCTGCTCTAGTTAAATTTCATTGCCTGGTTTCACTGGTCTGATTTCCTTCCCAAGCCTTGAAGAGCTTGGGTAGCACAAGCCATTTGGGATTGGCCACTAGCCTTGTGTTGGCACTCCTACCCTACCCTGTGGCTGTGGGGCAGAAAAAGCTGGCCACCTGCTGCCATGAAGATGGCAGCCCAACACACTCCTCGGGGCCGTTCTGCAGCACACTCACAGTAGCAGCTAAGCACATCTGTTCCTGATTCTTCCACCGGAAGAAGCGCAAAGGAAGCCGAATTTCTGACTCTCACGGGCCTGCAGTCAGTGTCAACTCATAGGGACCTCCTGTGGGGCTCTGACACTGCAACTGCCCCTGGGAGTGCACAGCCCAGTCTTTCTTCCCAGGAGCGGCTGGTGGTCTCGAACTGCCAGCCATGTGGCTCACAGCTCAACTCATAACCGCTCTACCACCGCTGCAGCTCCTCCATCAGACTAGGCTTGTAAACTTTCTAAGGTGGCCTTGATGTCCCCTCACCCTCTCCAGATAGAAGGTGAACTAACCGCTTGTGTTTAACCGTTCTTCCTATGACCCCTGCTCTCATTGGTCACCCATTTCCAGTGCGATCTAAGGACAGTGTGTCCCAAAGTGGGGAATCCTGGTCCCTGGGAGAAGAAAGGAGCGCTGGCATGATCCAGAGGGGCTGCAAAAGCAGATGCCTACACTTCCCTCCTGGATTGTGGGCTATAAGTTTAATTTCCAGGGGATGGTGCACTAAGCACTTTTTCTTAAAAGGGGGTGACAGGCCAAATAAGTTTGGGAGCCTATCATCTATATCACCACTCATTGCCTTCCTGTAGAAATGGGCAGTTATTTGGGGGTGCACTTTGACTAGCGTAAACACATTGGGACTCGTCTTAGAGAAAGTAATTCGAATTCCATTACTAGAATTTTGTTCTTAAGTAACCGTCGCCTAAGGATCCATTAAGATTCCTGAGTGGCAAAACGGGTTTGCAGTAGGACTAACACGAAGGTTGGCTGTTGCAAACCACCCGGCAGTGCCGCGGAAGAAAGGCCTGGTGAGCGGCTTCCATAAAGATCACAGCCACGATCTGCCTGTGGAGCACACGCAGTCTTGCCACGAATCAGAGTCGGCCACAAGGAGTTTGAGGCGTGCGCTTGGGTTTTTGTTTTCACAAGCGCTTTGTCAAACACCTAACTTCATTTGGAAAATGAAGAAACTTCTGATGTAAGATGCTGCCCAAGTTCCTTTTGGCCTTGAGGCATTCTTTCCCAATGTCATCATTCTCCCCTCCCCATTCCTTGATTTAAAAGCGACCTTTCCCTGGACCTGGTATCTCACACCTAACATCAGTAAGAGAGAGTGGTTCCCAAAAAAGATTGGAATTACTAAGAGGTGTCCCTTGACCTGTGTTGGAAAGTAGATAGCTAACAGGCTTACAGAAAGGTGTATGGACGAGAGGACTGTTCACGGTGGGGTAAGGAGGATCACTGTGGTACTCTGGGCCAGGAGTGCCTCCTCCGGAAAGGTTAGCATTGTAACTTCTCACAACAGCCAAGAAATCACCCCAACCCAACCACTGCCAACCCAACCACTGCCTGCGAGTGTCTTCCAGTGCGCAGCGACCCTCTGCAGGGCTTCTAAGATGTTCATCTTCACGGGAGCAGACGTCTCTGAGGAGCGGGTGGGTTCTGAAGCTCTGACCGTGTGATGAGCAGTCTAGCACTGAACCTCCGGCCTCGCAACAGCCGATGGATACCTTCGCTATGGAAAACTGGGAGGACGCACAAGCCCCAAACCCCTTTCCTACCTTACATTGCCATGGCCCCAGATGGGATTTCCCAAGACCGAGGGGAAAGGCCACAAAGCGCATTCATCATCCGTGTATGATCCGTCCACCGCTGCTCTCCACTGACTGCCCCCCCCCCGCCCTGCCCTCAGGTGTGTCTGACCCTGACAGCGAAGCGCATGGCGCACAAGAACTGCCTGGTGAAGAACCTCGAGGCGGTGGAGACGCTGGGCTCCACGTCCACCATCTGCTCGGACAAGACGGGCACCCTCACCCAGAACCGCATGACCGTCGCCCACATGTGGTTTGACAGGACCATCTATGAGGCCGACACCACCGAGGACCAGAGGGGTGACGAGTGGTATTGGTTGGGTGGGGGGCGGGGCGGGGCGGGGGGAACCAGGAGCGGAAGCGTTTGGGCAGCGGGGGGTGGGGATCGAACGTGCTGAGAGGGAAAGGTGCGTCTAACGAGAAGATCGCGGGAAAGCGGAGGAGGACGAGCAGAGGCATGGCCGCGGAGGGACAGAAACGACCCTCTGTGCGTGCTGGGGTACGGGCGGTGGGAAACGCACGGCCCCTTCAAACGCTCCCAGTCCCTGCTCACCAAGTCTCCCTCCCTCCTTCCTCCCTAGGAAACACCTTTGCCAAGGATTCTCCTACCTGGGTCACCCTCTCCCAAATCGCTGGCCTCTGCAATCGGGCTGACTTTAAGTCCCACCAGGAGACAATCCCCATACCTAAGGTACCAGGCGGAAGTCTGCAGAAGGGTCCTCAGGGTCCAAGAGATAAGAAACTCTTTCAGGAAAAAGAAAAAAAAGTCATTCTTGGCGCTCCGATTTCCCCAGCGCATCTTTCCCAGTGGGTCCCTCCCTGTCTCCGTGGACACAGAGGGGCGTGGCCCTGCCCTGACACCGTCCCCCATGCCCGCCCTCCTCGCAGCGTGAAACAACAGGCGATGCTTCCGAGTCGGCCCTGCTCAAGTTCATCGAGCAGACTTGCGGCTCCGTGAGGTCCATGCGCGCCAGGAGCCCCAAGGTGGCAGAGATTCCTTTCAATTCTACCAACAAGTACCAGGTACAGCATGGAGAGAAGCAGGGGCGTGGGGAAGGGGGTGGGCTCATCATTTGGGGATATGCGAGGTTTGCTTCTGTCTACAAGCGCCCCGCAGAGCACCGGAACAGAGGCAGGGGGGAAACCAGCATCCCAAAGAAGAGGAAGTGACCTACGCGGGGAGGGAGGGGTAGGTGGTAAAGGCAGACTCACCACGAGTGGAGGGTAGTGAGCTTTTGTGAGTTTGATTCATCTAAAGGTTGATGGTTCAAACCTACCCGCTGGCCATCTGCTTCGCTAAAGATTCCAGCAACTTCTACCGTGTCCCATGGCTTGAAATCAGCCCCACAGCGACCAACGTTGAATCGGACCTGGAGCTGGGCCTCAGGCCCCACAGAAGAGACAGCAAGGCAGTAACTGCTCTCTGGCGGGTCAGATGATGACTACAGCCCCATGAGCCATGGGCTCTGATGTTTTAAAAAGCACACAGCGAAATGACAAGATGGATTGACGCAGCGACGCAGTGAGGGGCCCCAACATAAGAACAATCGTCAAGGTGGTGCAGGGCGGGGTGCTGTTTTGTTCCCTTGTGGGTCGGGTCTCTGGGAGTCAGGACTGGCTTCATGGCACCAACCAACAGCAGCAGCATGTATATTTTAAAGGAGCAGTGCGTTAGGCATTCTACTCCTAACTGCAAGGCCGTAAGTTCAAACCCACCAGCGCTGGCCGCTCCAAGAAGAAAGAAGAGACTGTTTGTTCACAGAAAGATTTGCAATCTCCGGAACTATACATGAACCACCAGGAGTAGGAGCTGGCTCTGGCAGTGGTTTAGATTTAGGGATATATAGATGCATTTCTTTTCTTTTTTTCAATCATTGTATTGGGAGCGCATACCGCTCTTACCACAATCCATACATCCATCCATTGTGTCGAGCACATTTGTACATTTGTTGCCCTCATCAGTCTCAAAACACTTGCTTTCTACTTGAGGCTTTGGTATCAACGCCTCATTTCTCCCTCCCTTCCCAATCCCCCCTCCCTCATGAACCCTTGATAATTTATAAATTAATATTTTGTCATGTCTTACACTGTCCAATGTCTCCTTTCACCCACTTTTCTGTTGTCCGCCCACCAAAGAGGGGGTTATATGTAGATCCTTGTAATTGGTTCCCCCTTTCTACTCCATCTGCTCTCCACCCTCCCGGTATCACCACTCTCACCACTAGTTCTGAAAGCTTCATCTGTCCCGGATTTCCTGTGTCTCTAGTTCCTATCTGTACAGTGTACATATTCTGGTCTAGCCGGATTTTTAAGGTAGAATTGGGATCATGATAGTGGGGTGGGGGGAGGGAGGGAGGAAGCATTAAAGAACGAGAGGAAAGTTGTGTGCTTCATCGTTGCTACCCTGCACCCTGACTGGCTCATCTCCTCCCCCGAGACCCTTCTGTAAGGGGATGTCCAGTTGCCTACAGATGGATTTTGGATCTCCACTTCACACTCCTCCTCAGTCACAATGATATGACCTTTTGTTCTTTGATATCTGATACCTGATCCCTTCAACACCTCATGGCCACACAGGCTGGTGTGCTTCTTCCATGTGGGCTTTGTTGCTTTTGAGCTAGATGGTCGCTTGTTTACCATCAAGCCTTGAAGACCCCAGACGTTATATCTTTGGCTAGCCGGACACCATCAGCTTTCTTCACCACACTTGCCCATGTACCCATTTGTGTTCAGCAATCATATCAAGAAGGTGAGCCTCATGGAATGCCCAGCTTATTAAAACAAAGCTATCTTGCATTGAGGAAGCACTTGAGTGGAGGCCCCCAAGTCCATCTGTTACCTTAATACTAAACCTTTAAATATAGGCACATAGATCCACATCCCCATCGTCACACATAGATACATTTACATATGTACACACCTGTATTCAGACCTCCATAAATGTCCCCTGCCCCCTAGTTCTTTCCTCTATTTCCCTTTACATCCCTCTTGTCCCACGATCATGCTCAGCCTTGATTTGGGTTTCAGTCATTCCTCTGGGTTCCACTGCCCTTGATCAAGCCCTACCAGGCTTCCCACACCCTCCTCACCACTGATTTTGGAACACTAGTTGTTCCCTTGTCCCTGGATTTGTTGAGACCACTTTCTTTTCCACTTTCTTTCCTCTATCTCCCCCTCTCCCATGACCCCCCAGAACTGCCAGTCCCATTGTTTTCTCCTCCAGGTTCTGTCTCCAGTGCTGTCCCCTGTAGGGCTATGGGTCAGTGAGGGATGTGTCTCACAGTTGGGCTGGCTGTATGGTCTTCTCTGTGGATTGGCTGCACTGAGCAGGGCTATCATCTTTCAGGCTTGGTGTTCCACTCTCTCTTCCTCCCCCTTCATTTGCTCCTGTGTGCTCTGATCAGACATGTCCCTCTCCCCAAGCTGCAGCTTCAGTGCTGGCCTCTAAAGTAAACTCTTGGGGGGAGGGGAGGGAAAGAGGGGCAGCTGTCCACATAGTTGGGGTTGGGACAGGCCCCTCAGACCTCTCTACTGGTTTCCTGCTTCATGCTTGTATGTTGCATTTACATCTTGGAGTACTGGGTTGAAGTCTGGTCCCTCTTTCCGTGCGGAGATATAAACAATACCCTCCCCTTGGATGGGTTAGTGCCCTATTCCCCCACACTACTCATTTCTCTTTTCTTTTTTCCCCCTTCCTTTTTTAGTTGGCTACCATATGTATTCCTGGATTTGGTCTACCCACTGTCATATTACCTGGACCTCACCCCAGGAATGTTTGTATACAATAGCTTTTTCCCTATGCCTGTTTTGCATTTTTAAGCTTATCTCAGTGGACTCATGTTGTACTTTTCCTTTTGTGCTTGGCTTACTTTGCTTAGCATAATTTCCTCCAGCTATTCCCATGTGGCGATGTGCTTCAGGCGTTCATCAATGCTTTTTAGGGGTGTGTAGTACTCCATTGCATGTGTATGCCACAGCTTTTTAATCCATTCGTCAGTTGATGGAAATTTGGGTTGTTTCCAACTCCTTGCGATTGCAAACTATGCCGTGATGAACATTGGAGCACGGATGTCTGGCCATGGTTATAGATGAATTTCACTGCCTAAACTTTCATTCAAGGAAGGCTGGGGCCACAAGTGTGAAGTGCTCGGCCACTGTCTGGAAGGCTGCTGGTCACAGCCCGTTCAGCAGCTCAGAGAGGAGAAGACCTGGCCTGCAGAGCCTGTTGTGCGTGCCATCAAGCCACCGTCAACTCTCAGTGACCATGTGTGCAGAATACAAGTGCACACGGGGTTTCCTGAGCTGGGGTTCTAAAGGCATGGGTCAGCAGGCCTGGTCTGTCCGGGAGCCATTGGTGGCTTCCAGCCACGTACCCCCGGGACCACCTGGGAAAGCACCCAATTCCAAGTGTCGCCGTACTTGGGTGAGAATGGCAGTTCTGCCTGGGGCACAGCAGAAGGTTCACAAAGTCTATCAGCACTGGGTCTCGTCTGGAGGAGCGATGGCGACAGTTAAGCCCGGCTTGCAAAAACGTCTCTGCTGATGTAGCTGACTCCAGAGATGGAGTCTTCTTGTGTAAATTAGTTGAAGGTTCCCAGGACAGGGAGAGTATCAGGCGAGAGTATCCACACACAGTGTCTGAACTCCTCCACTGCGATCCCCTCGACAGACTGTCACTCCTCCCACCACCTCCCAGTGTGTGGTGTGTGTTCCTTTCTCTCCTCCTGCTCCCTGACCCTCTGCCCTTGCGTAGAGGTCACCCTTTCCATCTTACACAGTTGACTCTTGCTCGTAGCATGGGGTTGAGTTCCATTCCAAACCGGGGAAGGTTGGCGAAGGCCCAGTGTCTTGTGGGTCCCGCCAGTCTCAATCCAACCAGTGATCTCAGACTTCCTGATGATTTTTGAATTCTGTTCCACATCCCCCCAGGCTTCCCAGGAATTTCTAATATAACCCCATTCGGGAGAGTTGGTAGTGGTAGTCCGGCACTGTCTATTTCTTCTGGTCATGGAAACTGACATCTGCCTGGCCCACGAGTGCTCTGGACTAATTATTTCCATGTGTCTTTTTTTTTTTTTTTTTTGGCATCACTGCTCTCCGGTGGTGGGAGTAGGAGGCCCAGCCCCACTGCTGGAATTGAAACTCCGTCCCAGTGAGCTGCAGTCCCGCGCACAACCACTACGCCACTGGGGCTCAGCCTGTCTTTTTTTTTT
>PVJH01032404.1:0-22677 GCA_004026705.1 Nesogale talazaci | reverse complement strand
ACCTAACTGCCTGTACCTCAGCCATGATGTTGTGAGATAAGTGACTTTTCTTCTATACCTCCTGTGCTGATTATACTTAGCTCAGCGGACTCATTTGTCCTTGACTGACTTCATTTAGTTTAATTTCCTCCAACTCTCCCGAGAAACAGGTGGCTTCATGCAATCATCAGTGTCTTTTAGTGCTGCATAGTACTCCTCTGTGTGCATGTGCCAGAGTTCACTAGTCCACTGGTCTGTCGATGGAAATATAGGCTGCTTCCAACTCCTTGCTATTGTGAATTGCACCACCATAAACACTGGAGCGCCAAGGATTGGTCGTGGTTTACGTCTTATTTCTTCTGGATATATGCCCAGTAGAGGGACATCAGGTCATGCGGTAGCTCAATTTCCATGTACTTTAACTGTCACCAGATCACTTTCCACTGAGGCTGTACGTAGCTACATGACCAACAGCAATGGAGGAGAGTTCTTATGTCACCACTGTTGTTATAAATGAACGGAGATGCAGGGGAACAAAAAGCACATGGAATGACTCTTTAAGAAAGCAGAGGCCTACAGCTTGTCCAGGCATGTAGCAAGGAACTGAGCTGTGTCCTCTCTTTATATTTGTGCTCATATTTGGGAATATGTGACTGGTTGCATTTACTCAGAATATTTTTAAGCTTGCTAAGTAGCTTTCTTAAAACATTATCTAAAAAACCAGGTCATCTGGTGCCATAAAACTACATTCTATAAAGCAAAGAACAGGGACCAAATAACCCCCAGGATAGACACATGCACTCAAGGAATACTTGTTTTTCCTTGAGACTCTGCATGGACTGTGTGCATACCACGCTGACCCAAATGTGTGTCCTTAAAGCACTGATTTGTATCCAAGCTCTAGCCACTCTTCAGCTACATTTCCTCCTTTTTTTTTATGACTGCAAAGGCAGAAATTCTTCTGTCTATGGTTCTTTGTCGTGGATTTTTTAGCAGACTGTATAAAAGACAAAACAAAGACAAATTATGAGCAAATTATGAAAAAGAGCCAAATACAGCTTTAAGAGAAAGAACAGGGTTAAGTTGATGGAGACCCTGCGAAAAACTGTCAAACACTTGAGCACCATCAATCTGTTCCATTTGCTTTTTTATAAATATTATGTGTATGATATCATAATTGCAAAATATGCTGTGATAGATTGTGGTAATTCAACAGAAGTCTTTTAACACGATCCAAAGGAAACAGGGTATCATTATAAATCACAGGAGTAACACATCTGCACGTCTGGTTCCAATCACATTGTGATTTAATTTGTTGCTTGATACTATTAGTCTGGTCCCCCAAAAGAAGAAATGTTTGAGACAAATCAGCCAGTTGTTCATGAATGTGCTGATGTGCATGAATATGTTGTTGAGTGGCTCACAAGACTTCAAAACTTTGAGGCCAGTCATCTAGAAAAGCAGCAGTTTGTACAGACTGATGTAAAGCTAATCCTGCGGTAGAAGTACTCGCAATGATTCCTAAAATCACAGCTACTAGAATTCTAAAAACCTCTCTGATCTTCTCAAAAGTCTTTTAGTCAACTTGTCAATTAGAGCTAAAGTAGGAAAACTTTGCCATTGCTGAAACAATGGAGTAGGTATCCATATTCCTACTCTCTCTCTCTCTCTATATATATATATGTATATATATATCACATACCCACTACTATGATTTTAAAATATAGACGAATTGAAACAAGTTAAAAAAGAGCTATCATTACAATCATTTCCTCCAGAGGAGTGATTCCAATGGACAGATCCTTTCATGAAAAGTTAAGGCAAATGCACACAAGCTTGGACATATCGGGTTGTATTAACCGCGAAGGACACGGTGTAATTTCCTGTATGTTTCGTACTATTGCCCATCCATCCTCTGATAGTGAACAAGGCAGCTCTTATTTTCCATAAATGACTTTGGAGGGGTTTTCCAATCATAAGAGGGCTGGAAGGAGAAAATCCTCCCCCATGCTAAAAAAAAAGGCTCCGGTGCTTGTGTGTCAATCATGTGGTTATGAGAATGCCATTTAAGATCAGCTGCACTCGATTTAGCCTGAGCTGAACCTGAAAGGTTGAGGATTATTAACTAACACTTGGGCCTGTTCTCCTCTGCTGGTACTCCAATGTATCCTATGGACAAGTGCAAATAGGTTGGTGATTGACAGGGGGATAACGGAGGCACCGAAAATTTTCCCATTATATTTAAATTGGAAAACCCTTGAAGCACTTAAAATTAGCATTTTTCACGGCTTGCTCTTATCTCCTGAATTTTTGATGATAGACAGCCAGGTCTGCTATTTTAATTTTAAACAATGTTTTCCATGTCAGATACTTGAAGGATGTCCTTCAACCGCAGTTTCATAGAATGCAGTAAAAGTGTCTTTTTAGTTTGCTCAAACTGCTTTTTGGGTAATGCTCATGTAAGCACATCCCGGTTCTGTTCGCTCCAAGGGCAGGGTCTCTTCTGGGCTATCTCGTAATTTTATTCACTTATCTGAAACCCACGACTTCTTTCCTCCTGTAGAAATATAAGCATACCTCCTTCCCCATTTTCTGAGCATAGCTGGTGGCCATTTATCTTGTTCAAAACTTTTATACCGTATGAGCTGTTCTATATCTTTAGAAACATTATTTTATCCATGCAAACCAGCAGCTGTGAAATCATTATCATTTAAGTTTAGAAAAATTTAGTATATGAACCTGTATAAAGCCGCCTTCTTGGAAGACTACCGTCATATCCTCCCTTTTGTTTAAAAAAGAACTCACTTACCCAGTGATCCAGGATGTGAACGCAGTGTGGCAGCATGAAGTGGAGAACCAACGAAGGAATCTGAGCACACAACCCCAATCCCAACTACAGGGGCAGCCGCCTCGCCACCAGGGGAGTTTGCCTTGGAGGTCAGCACTTGAAGCTGCAGCTTGGGAAATGAGAGATGCCTGACCAGAGCACATGAGAACAAATGAAGAGGGAGGAAGAGAGAATGGAGTGTATCCTGGTCCACTGATCCTTCAGGACGATACTTCCACTCAGAACAGCCGATGCATAAAGAGGATCATATGTGGCCAGACCCACTATGAAATACAGCTACCATCACTGACCCAAGGCCTTTTGGGGTCCATGGTGGAGAACCAGGGTCAGGATTATACCCTGTCTGACACAACCACACCAGAGAAAAACACTAAAGATGTGCAACAGAGCGTGGAGAACCTGATGGAATGACCACGAGAAACCTTGGGACCAGGGAGTGGCACCCCATCTGACTCAACCAGGGGACACTCCTGGAGGTCAATGAACAGACCTTGTATTAGTAAAAAAAACAAAAAAAACAAAAAAAACCCCAACTCATTCAAAGTCCAATTTTGGCGTTCGATAATATTGAACCAGTACTATTTCCCAGAATATGAGTCAAATGTTGAATTCTGTGTACATGTAAAAAAGCAAGAGTCGCAGAGCCACAGCAGCAATAGCTGTCACAGCCACGGCCCCCAGCACTACGGCTTCTGGAGTTACAGTGAATGGTGAAGTCATCACAGTGTTTAATGGTATGAAAGTCAGAAGCTCTTCTACACAAGAGGAAATCAGAAAGAGAAAGAAAGTCATCGTCTTCTGTTTAAGCAATGACAAAAGACAAATAATTGTAAGGGAAGCAAAGCAAATCTTGGTGGGTGACCTTGCTGATACTGTAGAAAACCTCTATACATCTTTTGTGAAGTGCCTACCTCTGCATGATTGCCATATGTTTTGTATGATACTACATATGAAACAAAAGAGTCTAAAAAAGAAGGCCAAGTATTTATATTCTGGGGTCCTGAAAGTGCATCTGTAAAAAGCAAGATGATTTGTGCCAGCTCTACAGATGCCATTAAGAAGTTTACTGGAATTAAGCTTGAGCGGCAAGTTAATGGCTTGGATGATATTAAGGACCGCTCGACCCTTGGAGAGAAGTTGGGAGGCAATGAAGTAGTTTCACTTGAAGGAAAGCCCTTGTAAAATGACAGTCAAGTGCCATCTTGCCCTTAAGGTGCCTTCATTTCCCCAGTCCAGGCCATTGGAATAGTATTAGGGTTCTTGTTTGTTTGTTTTTTTGCCCCTCCTTCTTGGTCCTTTCAACACATGAATGAAGGAGGTACAATTCATTTAAGCAGTCTCTCATTAGACTGTTACAACTTTTCTGTAGAACCCAAGGAATGCCTTTAGCCCAAACAACAGGTTATATGCCTCCCCTGCAGCAAGCACCACAGTGAATGTGATTGTCAATGTGACAAACTTAGAATACTGTAAGGAGTAAGCTAATTGAATGCCTTCAAAAATGTTATCCACTGCTCAGATGGTAGACTCTATTCAGTATTATGTTGCACTTGGTTGCATTTCTGTGAAGCTCAAGCACTCATACACCTCACCTGCCTTGGCAAGCCTATTTTTGCAAAATGGCAGCACAAATCAAACACGATGCATTTAACACACTTCATTTGTTGTTTGATGTGGGTTTTTTTTGTAGTGACTTTAACCCTTCACCCCAAAAGGAATGCTAATTAAGTTGCAGGTTCGGTGTCATCAACTTGTCCTAGAACCTCAGGGTTCAGTCCTGTCACCTGCATTGTCTAGCTGTAAAAGAAATAGCTGTCATTGCCTTTTGGTCTTCCATTCAGTGTACACTACTGAGTAAGTTTAGAAGTTTTATGTTGGCCATGTGATATTGCAACACTAAAGAATATTTTGGTGGAGGGCAGGGGAAGCCAAATATTTTTTAGAAATGTAAGAAGAACCATGATTTGTTTTAATGATCTGTGGAATCCCCATAATAGCAAATGCTTCTTACAAATGAGCAAAAACAGCATCAGCATGTTCTATAGTAGGAGGGGTAGCCCATGAAAAGTGAGGGAAAGTATCAACAGAATGATGAACATGTTTAAGTTTTCCAAAAGAAGGGATGTGAGTGACATCCATTTGCCAAATTTCATTCTGGGTTGCTTCTCATGGATTAGTTCCTTGACAAACTGCCTGCTGTTGCTTACAGAATAAATCATGCAATTCAGTTTTATTAGCAATAATAGTAGCAGCTTTGATACGTAAAAGAGTAAGCTAGTGCACTGTGAATTCGTAATTATATTAAATGAATGGGGCATATCTACAAGTAAAGTTAAAATAGCAAATAATTCAGTCTTTTGAACAGAAGAATAAGGAGATGCTGTAACTTTAGAAATACTATTGCCATTATTTCCATAACAGCAATACCATGCTGACTAGCATCTGTAAACAAAATGTAAGTGCTTGAGGAATGGGGGCAGAGACAACCACTTTTGGCAAAATCCATTCAGTTCTTTTCAAGATTTGAAACTGTCGACCAGAGGAATATGAATGAGAAATGACACCCAAATAATTGCTAAAGGCATTTTGCCAATCTTCTGATAAAATCCAGTGATCGTGAGTTTTTTGATTGGTGAAGGGTACTATTATGATTGCAGGGTCTAGTCCACATAAATGGTGTAAATGAATACATCATTTAATAACAATTTGATATGTTTTTTGCAAATACGTTTCTAATTTATGCATACTTTTATTAGATAAGAATAGCCATTCTAACAAGTTATCATTTTGCATAAGGACTGTTGAAGAATGAATAGTATGTATAATAACTAACTGAAGATTATCTAAGGAATCTATGCTCTGAATATGTTTCTCAATCCATTGCAATTCTTTCTCAGTTTCAGAAGTTAAAGTTCTAGGACTATTAAGATCTGAATCGATCTGTCCAGTTCGGACCAACACTCCCTAAGAACTTAGACTGCTCCAACCTAAAATGAGACTCACAGCATTAGCAGAGATAGGTCCAAAAAGATTGAGAGAGATTTTAACAACTCCTTGAGAAGGTTCTAATAACAAATTATGAGGCATGATAAGATCTAAAGCTGCACTTCCAGAAGTAGAATGTAATAGATCAGAGATTGTGTGTGGTGTGTGTGTATGTGTGTGTGTGTGTGTGTGTGTTTTCTGATTTGGGCTAACCTCAAGGGTGTTAAATGGTATCTCATGGTTGTTTTAATTTGCATTTCTCTGATATGGAATATTGATCAGGAGTATTCACTCATATGTTTATTGGCCATTCAGGTCCCCCCCCCCCACCCGCTTCCTTGTGAAGCTTCTTTTCGGGTCTTTTGCCCAATTCCTCAGGGGGTTCATTGTTTTCCTCTTTTGCAGGTGGGGAGAATATTGTAGATTTTAGTAATAAGCCCTTTGTCTGTTGTGTCATTGCTAAAAATCTTCTCCCAGTCTGTGGGTTCTCTTGCTACCCTCTTGGTGAAGTCTTTCAATGCACACAAGTGATTTGTCCTTAGTAAATCCTACTTGCCGATTTCAGGTTCACCTGTGTATGTACCCTTTCCTATTGCAGTTAACCTATGTATTTCCTGGGCAAGGTTCTTAGATTAGTCTGGATTTCTTGGTTGATGGTCCTGATAGTGTGGGGTTTACTTCTAAGTCTGTGATCCACCTTGAGTTTGTTCTTGTGCAGGGGGTAAACTTCTTGTTTCACGTTTCTGTGGGTGGATATCCATTGTTTTCAGCACTACTTGTTAAATAGAGCACCCACCTCCCACTTGATGCTTCTTGGGCCCTTGTTGAAGATCAGTTGCCTATATGCTGAGGGCTTTATTTCTGGGTTTTCTGTTCTTTCCCATTGGTCTGAGTATGTGTCACTATGCCAGTACTGTGCTGTTTGGGCCACTGCGACTGTGTAGTAGGTAAAGCAAGTCCTCTGACTTTGTCCTTCTTCTTGAGGAGTTATCTGCTAATTTTGGGCTTCTTCCCTCTCCATGTGCAATTGGAGGTCAGTTTTTCTCATTCTTTGAAGAAGGTTGTTGGTATTTGAATCAGGATAGTGTTAAACTTATGAAGTGTCTTGGGTAAGATCAACATCTTTACTCAATTGAGTCTTCCAATCCATGAGCATGTGATATTCTTCCATTTGTGAAGCTTGGTTTCCTGTACTGGAATCCTGTAGTTTTCCTTGTATAAGTCTCATATTCCTAGATATTTTTATAGTTCTTGACTGTTGTGAAGGGTACTGCCTTCTTGATGTCCTCTTCCATGGTTTTGTCCAGAGTATATGGCAAACCGAAAGACTTGTTTGTTGATTTTGCATTCTGTCACTCTTCCATATTCCTCTATCACTGTTAGTACTCCTGTTGTGGAGTTTTGGGGATTCTCAATATATAGAATCATGTTATCTTCAAATAGTGATATCTCAACTCCTCCTCTCCCAGTTGGATAGCTTTAATGTCCTTCTGCTGTCTTGTGTTGTTAGCTAGGACCTCTAATGCGATTTTGAAAAGAAGTGGAGACAAGGGGCATTCTTGTCTCATCACCTTTTTCAGTGGGATTGTTTTAGTCTTTTCTCCATTGACTAAGATGTTGGCTGGTGACATTTTGTAGATAACTTGTATTAACTTGAGGAAATTTCCTTCCATTCCCATCTTCTTGAGTGTCTTAATGAGGAATGGATGTTAGATGTTGTCAAATACTTTTTCTGCATCTATCGATATTACCATGTGGTTCTTATAGTTTTCTTCATCAAAGTGGTGCATAATATTGATAGATTTTCAGGTGTCAAACCATCCCTGCATCCCTGGGATGAGTCTCACCTGATTGTGGTGGATGATATGTTTTAAATACTTTTGTATTCTATTGGACAACATTTTGTTAAGGATTTTTGCAGATTTCAGTCTGTAGTTCTCTATTCCTGTGGGATCCTTGCCCTATTTGGGTATCAAAATTATTCTGGCTTCATAAAATGAGTGTGGGAGTTTGCTGTCCTTTTCTATGCTCTGGAATAATTTGTGGAAGATCAGTGTAAACTCTTCCCCAAGTGCTCGGTAGAATTCTCCTGTGGAGTCATCTGGTCCAGGAGCTTTTCTTGTTGGTACTTTCTTGATTTCTTCCTTTGCTATGGGCCTATTGAGATTCTTGACCTCTATCTGGGATAATCTAGGAAGCAATTGTTTTTCCATGTATTTGTCCATGTCTTCCACGTTGTTGAATTCATTAGACTGCAGACTTCCACAGTACTTTTTGATTACCCTTTTAATCTCATTTGGGGTTCATTATGATGTCCCCTCTTTCACCCCTCATCTTGGCTTGGTTAGGCTTGCCAGTGGTCTGTCAATTATGCTGGTCCTTTCAAAGAACCAACTTTTTGCTCTACAGAGTTTTTGTGTTTTTCTCGTCTTCCCCCTGGTTTATCTCTGTCCTGATTTTTATTATTTCTTTTCTTTTGCTATTGGAGGTGTTGTTCTGTTGACTCTGTTCTAGTTGCTGGGGGTTTTGTGATAGCGTTTCAGTCATGTCTCTCTTCCTTTTTCATATATGCACTTATTGCTATCAAACTATCTCTGATAACTGCTTTTGCTGTATCCCAAAGGTTTTGATGTGTTGCATTCCCATTCTCATTAGTTTCTTTTTCTTTCTTTGTGGGGGGGGGGGTACATCACTTCCCTCTGGTGGTCATGGGAGTTACCCAGCCTTGTTCCTGGAGAGCTGCTGCTGGATTTGATCTGCCAAGCCCGTGGGCCGCAGTCCCGCACTCAACCACTAGGCCACCAGGGCTCAGCCTTCTCATTAGTTTCTAGAAACTTCCTAAACTTCTCTCTAATCTGGGCCAGGACTCATCTGGGTCAAAAGATCATTATTTGTTCTCCAATTGTTTGCCCTTGCTATTCTGGTCATCTTTTTATTGATCTCCAGCTTTATGGCATGATGATCTGAGAAGGATGTCTGAGTAATCTGTGCGTTTGCATTTACTCAGGCTTGATTTGTGCCCCAGGATGTGATCTATTTTTGAAAACGAGCCATGAGCACTTGAATAATTTAACGATTATATGCTTGGTGAGTTCTTCCGGGGAGTTAGTCTAATCGGTGTCCTCTGCGCTTCCTGTATAAGTGTCTGATTCTCATTCATTAAAGTGGGGGAGTTTGCTTCCAGAAATTCCCTTGCTAATTTAATTATTGACTTCTGCACTGTGTCTCATTCTGGTAGACCAAATATTCAAATATGATTCCTCTTCATAGCATCTATCATTGATCTCAGTTTTTCTTCCACCTCTTTGATTATCTGTTTGACTCTTTCCCAATTTTTGAAGTTGGCCTGATTGTCCTTGAGATCACTGGTACAACTCTTTGCCTCCTCTAGTCTGTTCATGAGATCTGTGATCTTGTGTTTAGACCCAGTTATTTCATCCATTAGCTCCTGTTATTTCCTTTTGGTTAGTGGACGTCATCTTATTCTGCATTGCTTCCCTCATCTCCTGTTTTCATTCCAAGCAGCCTTCAGAAGATTTCTTTTTGTGGCGGATCCATGCCTGATTCTTCCATGAATGTTGTTAGCTCCACTGTTGTGTCTTGACTTTCTTGTCTTCTTGTGAGTGTTGCAGCATGTCGCTCTCTGTCATTTCAGAAGAACTGGGAGCCATGCTTCTGAGATACCAAAGGGCCCTGACCTCTTAGAGTGATTTTGGGGTATTTTTGGTCTACTATGGTGGTGACAACTTCTATGTAGTCAGTGTACCGCCATGATTTAGTGGCCTATGGTGGTGTGAAAACTCAGAGACTGGGACTCAGAGGCCAGTGACTGCTAGTTATGTCCCTAGGCCAAGTTTGGGTTGGCATGCAGCTTGACTGTGGGTCTGGTCTGGGTTATCAGACCACAGTTTTCAGCCTCTTTTTTGAGAAGACAAAAGTAGGGGAAGTTTCACTGCTATGGGAAGGGCTGCTGAGTGAAAGAAGAGACAGCCCCACTGCCACTGGTGTGAGTGCTATGGGGAAAGACTCCCTCCCTGCTGCAGGTGGAGGTGCTGGGCAAGTAGGCGGTGAGGTGGGGTGGGAGGGAGTCAGGGAGGTGTCAACACCTGTGGAGGCAGTTGCCACTGCTACAGACAGGTGGCTTCACACAGGCTTAAGACAGGTTGCTGCTGCTGCAGTGGTGGTGGTAGGAGGAGAGGAGCTGCCACTGCTACAGGGGTGGAGGATGGGGTGCCAGGCAATGGTGGGGATTGCTGCCTCAGCCACAGGTGATTTCACCTTTAGCGATGGTTGCTAGGGCCCTTGAAGAGTGGTGGGAGAGGCCTGAGTTTGGAAGTGGAACTTCTACCATGTGAGGAGAAGGAACCTCAGGAGGAGGGAGCAGATCACAGTGGAGAGTGCCCTAGATGAACTATCATCTTGTGAAGGTCCAGCTGAGACAGTGGGGGAACACAATATGACTTCTGGCTAGCTTCCAGTGTGGAGATAAGACTGGGGGGGTCCACAGTTGTGTGACCAGCATGGGCCAGGGAGTTCCAAGGACCAGACCACTGATCCCTGGGGTTCTGGAGCCAGGCTCGATGTGGTGGAAGGTTGCCTTTCAGATCAAGGATGTATCGTGGGCTGTTGTGCGAGTCTTTTCCCTTACCTGAATCCCCACACTCATCCTTCTGGACACTGGTTACACTGATCACCATGGAGCTCCCAAGGTGGGCTGCTTACCTGGGTGCCATCTTGCCAGAATCCCCCTGGTAGTTTCTTATAACGCTACCCATACACTTATCAAAGGAACGAGCAATGCTATTTTCCAGTTATTGACAGATCATTGGCAGGAACAAGAATTATATTAACCCCCAAAGCTGTATGCAAATGTTCACACTCCTATTGTACCTATACCAATACATAACAAATCAGAAAGTAACCGGTGTGTGCGTGTGTGCATTTAGAGAAACTGGAAGACGCATACGCCATTAGTAGCAATATCAAACGGTGCTGCCAATGTGGGTAAGTTAAATATGGGAACACCATAAACACATTGCCTTGAAATCTATTTCAATTAAAGGTGGCCTCATGAGTCTCAGCGAAGAATGTGCTCCACGGGGTTTTAGGTGACTACTTCTTCGGCCATAGATAGCCTGACCTTTATCTGAAAGCCCTAGGTGCTCAAACAAATACTTGTCCACCCATAATGGTGCACAGTGTTCCAGAGCACCACAGTTCACAGCAGCCTAAACGACCCAACAACCCACCAGCGGACGGATGGTTCAAGAAAACGGAATGTCGCCCAACCATCAGCAATGTGCTGCATGGATACATCTTCAACCCTACAGCTGCCGCACAAACTTGATGACACCTGAAAAAATCCAAACAGAAAGTCACCTATTTTATGTCCTATGTAGGTGAAACATCCTGCATCGTGAAATACATAGGCCATCAGGGGAGATTAATTGTAGCAATGGGTTGAGAGGCAGAGAGGAAGAGAGAGGAACTGTCTAGTGGGTATGAGGTCGCCTTGGAGGAGATGAAGATGCTTTGGAGCCAGGTAAAGAGACAATGACGACACAAAATTGTGACTGTACCGAATGCCAATGAATCGTATCATTCAATCTTTTTCAATTTTATGTCACATGAGTTGCCATAACAAAAAACAAAGAACTTCTCATACACGTTACACAATGGATTCAGCAGAAGTCTGATGAAGAACGTTTAATGCTGTATGGGTCCACTTACAAAACACCGTAGAGAAGATACACAGATGCACACTTTCCAAGAATGGGAAGTGGGCAGAAGATTAGATTGCACATCCATGAGTTGGTTTTGACTGTGGTGATGTTGATTCACCTCTACGTGATTGTCAAAACTCATAAAGCTAGATGCCAGAAGACGGATTACCTTGTATCCAAATTTCAAAATGTTTAGAACTTACTTTTGGACAGAGCATGTTCTTCAAATCTTAAGAGCAGTGTCGAAGGCCTGGGTGTGGCAGATTTATCAAACTCGGTTCTTTCGAAGCTGTCTACTTTGGCCAAAACTCCATACTATATAGCTACATGTTCACATTCAAGTAAAATTATTGTAATATATTCTACTGAGCATCTCACAGGCTTTGAAGAATGAATGGGCTGTGAATAATATTCCTTCCATCAAGGAATGCAGGAAAAGTCACACACACACACACACACACACACACACACACACACACACCAGATGATTTCCAACTAGGAGTGAATGCTATGAAGAAAACGAAGCAATGTGTCAGTGTGGAGGATGATGTTAGAGCAGATCCCCCCCAAAACCCATGCCATGTGTCTGTCTGGGTAACGTTTGTCAATCGCTCACTGCAGAAGTAGTTTTCAGAAAACTTGCAATGGATGAAAACCTGTTGGATAAGTGGAGAATTGAGCCTGCAGCAGGAAACCTTCTGAAACAGGAAACCTTCCTGATTGTCGAGGGCAAACCTGCCTGAAGAAATTTGGTATTCCTATGAGTCACATGACCTCCCGGGTACCAAGGAAGACTTTGACCTGTTTGATTCGTGGGTGAGGGCAATCTTTGAGGTGTGACTAGAAAAGGGAATCAAGTTAAAAGCTGCAAAGCTAGAATGAATGATTTCGAAACAACAATGGACCCAAACCAATTTTTGACTGAGGATCCCAAGTGATGTGGAGAAGCCCTAGTGTCAAAATGTTGATGAAGAGATTGGCACTGGCTGCTCCCCAGGAGAAAGATGAGGCTTTCTGTTCCAGCAAAGAGTTACAGTCCAGGAACCCCACAAGGGGAGTTCTACTCTGTCTTACAGGTTCGCCATGAGTCAAAATTGATGACCGTCGTCTGACGAGTGGTGAGGCTCCAGCGGTGTCTTCAGTGCTGCCAGGAAGTTTTGCAGAAGGCCCATGAAAGCTGCATCCATTCACTACTGAAGGTCAACCACGATGAACACTTCTCTGTGTTTCTCCGTAGCTTCAGTCAGAGAATACGTTCAAACGTAGTAATGTGCCACAGCTCAAGGGCGCAGCTACTTCTTCCGTGGACTTAATGTTTCTAACCTAAAAAATAAAGGTAGGTGGGAATAAGTTGTGATTGGTAGAAAAATAAATGGAAAATAATAATCCAGACAGTTGTGGGCATGTTACATTTTTCTCATATTGTGGAGGTTGCCATTTTACCAGTAGAAGCAAAATAGAAACTTGTACTGCAGCAGCATTTTTCTGGTGCTTGGCAGGCACTAATCTCAGAGCTATCATCATTCAAATATGCTAAATTTTTTGACAATAAATAAAGCAATAAAGCATTACCTTAAATCCCAGGCCAACATGCAGGCCATTAGAGACTTTTAAAATACTCACCTCTACTTCCCACCAGGCTACATGGATATGTTATGAGGGGCCAGTGTCCTCTACTTATTCCAAACTACCTTTCATCTTTTTATCCCAAGGCCTTTTATTAAATAATATTCCCCAACCATGGGAACTCACAAGCTCCATGAGATATATTTTAATGGCCACACACTCCTAGTGCACACTTGCTTATTGAAAGACCTGGAAAACATTTGTGAAAGAAATCTTTGATGCTTCTTAATTTTTGTCTGCTCTATTTCTTAAAGAAGCCCGTGGATATCCCCTCATTTGTATCCCTCTGCCTCTGATATTTTAATTGTATCAAAAGGACATTGAATGCTATTCAATCTTATGGTTAGTTTGACAAGACCTTTTTTTTTTTAATGAACACACAAGCTTAGGGAGCGAGAGAAATACTTTAAACAGTTAGGAGAGTCTTATTCTATGAAAGTCCTTAACTGCTGACATGTTAAAAGGTATTATTTTACTAGTGTTTAATCAAATTTGTAGGAGAGGGTGAAATCATTTCTACGTACTTTGAGATCACTGGAACTCAAATTGATTTGGCAATGTCAGAAGAGAAATGTTGTGTCAGACTAAAGTGAGGAATATGAAAACACAACTTAAAAGGAAAGAAAATGATGTAAAACAACAGAGCAAACAGAAATATACTGTGGACACCTCTCTTTGAAGTGGGCATCAATTAGGATCCCTTCCAGTCAGCTGGCCAAGTAGCTGCCATCCAAACTTCCTGGCACAGATGAGTGAGTGCTTCCAGTGAGTCCCCAGCACGTGAGAACATTTCAATCTTAAATTTCAATAGCTCCTTTTCAGTACAGGAGGCTCCTGAATTTCACATCAGTCTCTTGGATTTATGAGTCAGATAATCTAGACTCCTGTCCTCCTGGTCATTGACCTGATGCTGCTGAGATCTAGTTTTGATTGACAGCTCATCCAGATCTAAATATCTGGAAGCAATTTCGGATGAAACAATTTCTCCCTTGGTGACACTAAGTTAACATCCTATATGGGAGCAAAATAAGAAATATGTACATTGGAACTACATAGCTGGGATTATCATCGATAAGCCACCCTCAACCAGCCCAGATATGTGCATATTAAATAAATGTTTATTGAAGATGATGATGTGGTTTGATACTCTGCAAAAGGTAAGGGATGTAAACACTTTACTTTACAGTGAGGTAGGAATTCTTGTTTAGTAAACTTTCTCAGCTGAGCCTCGGTGGCGCAGTGGTTGAGTGTGGGACTGCGGCCCACTGACTTGGCGGTTCAAATCCAGCAGCAGCTCTCCAGGAGCAATGCTGAGCCTCCCACTCTCACCAGAGGGCAGAGATGCCCCCCCCAAAAAACAAAGCAAAACAAAACAAAAAATGTTCTCCCAGATGATTCTGACTGAACAAAGACATATTAAAAAACTTATATATTTATTTATCCTTCCTGTTCCCTTTGCCTTAAATTCATGGTAGCTTTAGGTAGACTGAGGAAGGGGGGAGAGACTGTCTCCTCAGATGCCTGCATCAGGCCACAACAAGAGGGCCCCAGGGAAACCAGGCACCCGTTTAGATGCCCATGAGAAGATCCAAACTGAGCATGCACAGGCGCAAGTTACCTAGGCCCAGATGGAAGGTTCACCGGGGCACATGGACAAGCTCCAGGCACGTTGTGTCACAGAGGTGGGCGTCCGGTCAGCCGTTGGGATCAGCCAATACCCCGAACCACACCAGAGGAGAGAAAAGCAGCCCTGGCCAGGCCTCTGGCCTCTTTTACAACACGCTCGTTCGACTGCACGCTGTAAGCAGAGGACCGTGCATATGTGCACACTCTCTTGCCCGGTGGAGTCCCCTAGTTCTCCAAGCGTGGCTTCAAGCTCCGATTCCTGTATTCTTCCCACGTGTTCTTTTGCGTTCAGCCAGGAGCTCCTGTGCAGCTCCCACGGGGCTTTGCACACTTTCCAGAAACAGCATGACTTTGGGAGACTGGAATACCTGAAACTTCACTCTCCCCCCTCCCCCCAAAAGTCACTTGGATGACAATCGTGCTTCTTCCACGTGAGTTCTTTCAACACCAAGCAAGAACCGACGTACCGCAATCCAGGAACCCAACATGCAGATACGTCATAATTTTTTTAAACTTCATAATATTTGAGTTCATTGAAGAAGAATTTCTCCAGCGTGATCTTTCTTCTTCACTCAGCTTGGTAGATGTCTTCTTCCAGGGGATGTTTCTGTTTGTTCTATTGCTTTACTTAATGTTCTTTTATTTTAAGTTCTATCTTTATATTCCTCAAGTTATTCCGAAAGCAATATTCTCTTCTTACATATGCAGATGAATTTGGGATTACAGTGACCTCAAATGACACAGAAATGGCCCATTCTGTCCTACCAATTTTATTAACCACTAATGAAAAATGCTATCATTGGCCAAGAAGTATGATGGCCTTTGGGCCTCAGAGTCCCTGATGGAGCAGATTCCTTGAATTCTGGGCCCATGCTTATATACGGCTATCAAATTCCCTTCCCTGCTGGCCCACAATGAGCACATGGTGACCAAGGTCAATGAGGTAAAGTCCACCATCAAGTTCCACTTGAATAAGGTGCTGTGCCTGGCAGTGGCAGTTGGCCATGTGAAGAGGGCTGATGATGAACTACTTTACAGCATCCACATGGCTGTCAACTTTTTGGTTTCACTGCTGAAGAAGAATTGGCAGAATGTGCTCTCTACATGAAGAGCATCAAGGGCAAACCCCAGCACCTGTACTAAGTCAGGGGTCCATAAACTTTATTGTTGCTGTTTTTTTTTTAAAGGAAAAAGATAGATCTTATTAACATATCAATATTGAAAGATTTTCATAGACTAAGACTTTTCTAGCTTTTTTAAGTATTTCTCCTTCACTCCAAGCCAATTTAATGATTTGACATGTATTCATGATGTCAGTTTCATGATTGGGATGTAGGGGTGGAGTCTGGCCTGTTAATCTGGAGATAGCCAATGAGTAGCCAATGAGGACTCCGTGTGGGCATGGCTTTCTCCTGAGCCTTCTAGGAAGTCTCACGGTATTTCCCAATTGGAAAAGAGAGACTTTACTCTGTCTCCAGGACTACAAACTCCTGACAAGATGAGATGACAGCATGCTGTTCTATCCTGATTCCTGGAGAATGAAGGAGCCAGAAGAGAAATCACATGGGTTTGCCCTGATAGAACCAGACCTCTGGGGCCGGAGAAGCCACAGATAGACTCCTGCCAGTGCAGAGATGTTTCTACCACCAATGGATACTGCTGATGGACTCTGAGTCCTAGGAACGAGGAACCATGGGGAGACCCCTGCCAGCACCGGGACACCTCTACCCCAGCTGGATACACAAGACTCTGCACCCAGTGGCCTGTGATTTCGTGAGTTGGAAGGAGACTTTATAGACTGGTATCGGATATATGGGCTAATATTGGATTTATGACCTTGGACTGGACTGGGTTCTGATGCTTTCTCAATGTTCTATTCCTCTTGTATATAAACCTTTCCCTTATATCCATATGCATGTCTTTTGTCACTGTAGTCTACCCAGACTAGCACAATATGCATTTTAAAAAATCTGATGCTGACCTAACATGCAGCATCACAGGGAAGGTACCCTTCAGCAGTGAAAGCATGCAGCTGTAGCCTCTTTTCTCCCAAAATGCCTTGCACAATTACGTGTCTGTGAGTGGGTAAATGGGGGAGAAACAACCTCCCTTCAAAGAACGGAACAAAATCTATGTATAAGGGCAGGTGCTGCCCAGCTCTTTGTTCCTCATTAGGCAGTTTAGACCTGCTTGTATGGAACCCTTGACTACCCAGGCCATGGGCTGCAGACGGACGACTGGTACCTTAGACTCTGCCCTTTCAAGGCACACAGCATCCTTCACAGGCCACACCAGAAGGACTTGACATGGAAGCTCTCCACTAAGTGTACTGGGCTTTACCTCAAACTCTCCCAGAGCCCTGAATGCTAAGGCTGAAACTGTAGTGTTTCAGAACCAGATGACCACGCTCTCAGGGTTTAGCACTTAGAGATCATTGGACTTTGGTGTGGATCTCTTGTGTTGGGGGTGGGAGGAGACAATGAACGGTGGTCCAGAACTATCATATGTGGGGCCCACAGCCAAATGGGTCAGGGTGGTGGTGGTTATTCTGTAACTGAGGGGAAATTAAAGAGACATGAGACAAGGCATGCATGCAAGGGCTTACCTTTTCCATGGCGACCGGAACGAAGTTGAGACAGTAGTGTATTCTCGCACAAGCTTATATAATCTTGGTCAAAAATAAGTGCACGCATAACAGGAAAGGGTTGTATTAAAGGGATACATATATCATGAGGCAGGCAAGCTAGGGGTGTCCATGCAGTAGTGCCCCTAGTGCCATACATGTGACAAGAAGACACACAGATAACAAGATGGGTAGGCTGTAGCGCTAAGAGGGAGGCCTAACCTTAGTCTCGGAGCTGACTTGACCTTAAGTGCCCCTGAGCTCTTCTCCTGGGGAGCAGTCTATGATCTTTATCAAAAGGGAGTGGGCCCTACTTAGGTGGGCCCTACTTAGGCTCTGGTGGCTCTTGATGGCAGACAACTTCCAGACAAGAAGCCATCAAGCAGTTGACCTTCAAGCATAGTAGAGAGTAGTAACCATGTGCTTGCAAGGAGCACCTTGCGTTAGTTTGGGTAGACGAGAGAAACAAGCCCATAGAAGGTCTCGTGTGGCTAAGAAAGAGTTTTAAGTACAAGAGCAACTGTACGCTAAGAAAACATCCCAACCCAGTCCAGTCCAAGCCCATAAGTCCAATATTAGCCCATATGTCCAATACCAATCCCTAAGTCCTCTTCAGACTCACAAAGCACATGCAATGACACCAGGACAATCACAGGCCAGTGGGTGCAGAGTCTTGTGTATTCAGTGGTGGTAGAAGCATCTCTGCGCTGGCAGGGGTCCCCCTGTGGCTCCTCCAGTTTCCAGAGCTCAGGGTCTATCAACATGCTGCCATGTGTCTTGTCAGCTTCAATGTCTCCTAGGGAGTGAGCCGAGAGATGGTGTCTCCTGCCTTCAAGATGGAATTACATTTCCCAGAACTCTCAGAGAAGGCCATGCCTACATAGAGGTCTCATTAGCTCTCCCCAGATTGACTCCACCCCTACATTCTTAATCCTCAAATTGACACCAGATTAGGTAACTGCCACACACTTTAAAATTGGCATTATTACATGGTGAGATTGTGGGGAATAATTTTTACTTAGGAGAATGTGACTGAAAGGGCATTCCAACCCACGAACATGGGCGGACCAGTCTCCCAGACTCTTTAATGTACGAGCGTAGAGAATGTGTCCACAGCATACACTCCAGTTCTCAGTTTTCCACACCATGTACTTATTATTTTAATGCCCTTCTTGCCTTACAATGACAAATATTAATCTGGAAGGCTCAGGTCTACCTTTGTGAATGAATGCTATTGAAAATTGGGGGCTGTTATCAAGCCCCATTGTTAATGTACATCGTATCCAGCCACTCAAGATTTTAATCTGGACAATTCAACAATTCATGTATTGTGGTTCGCACTTAGCCTATACTTGTACTTGTGTAGTTTTCTTTCCATGGTAGTGTTTTCTTTCCACGGAAGTCTATACAATTGGCTAGAAGAAAGACACAATCAACCGAATTACCTTATGCCCCAGGAATATGATGAATAATGTTCCCTAAAATAAAATGAGAGTCATGTCTCTAATACGAAACAGATATGTGAATGGATTTGGGACTCACACTTGTTAGACCCGAGCTAAGAACACTTTGTTCTTATGATGTGCCCCTGCTTGGTTCTCAGCCTCATGAAGAGATCACTGAAGATATGGATGCGACAGCCAAATATAGCCATAACATCTGGGGTCTTAAAGGCTTGTCGCCCAAACCAGCAGGCACCAGCTCAGCCCACACTGAAGAAGCACACCAACCTGTGTGATCCGAGGATTATAAATGATAAAATTCAAATCTGAAATAAGGAATGGTATGAGCTTAAGTTGTGAATACCCAGTTTACAGAAAGCTATGAATGACAGTGGAAACCCAAAACCCACTTGTAGGTTCCACACACGCAGTAAGCCGCCAGTAAACCATTCAGACCATTGACCGGGGGTGTGACTAGCCTTTCTATCATGCAGAGTGCAGTGGCTTTTTTGTTTGTTTGTTTGTTGTGTGCTTTCCTGGATATGACATCCAGGATTGGTAAAGCCATAGAACCAGGGACTACATTAATGGTTTTTTGGGGGGATGTGGAAGGGGAAGTTGGAGGAAAATGGGGAGTTGTTAACCATGTGTACAAGAGAGAATATGTTCTAAAATTGATGGTGGAGATGACTGTACAACTCTTTTTAATTTGGTCAACCTATTGAATGATATGATATGTGAATTGTATGCCAATAAAAGGTTTAAAATGTTAAAGAGCCAAACGATAGCAACTGCCTTGTACACTGCACCCAAGACTGTGCCGGTCATTCCAACTCATTGGGTCCATTCTGACCCATACGCAGAGTCTGACGGCGCCAGGGAAATTCTGAAACTGTAATTCGTGATGGGAGGAAAAGGCTTCTTCTTCATCTGAGACAAGTGAGTTTGATAAACTGCCACATCCAGTCCTTCAGCACAGTTCTTCAAGTTCTTCATGCTCTCTCTGAACTTAATTTCTGGTAAAGGAAAAAGATAAAGGAAAAGATGTATTCTGGAATAGGGTCTATCTCTTGCTCTGTTCTCTGGGATCCATGGCCTTATAATAAATATTTATTTTTTGTATTTTTTTCTAGAGTAACAATTGCCGATAAAAAATGAATTGAGTTGGGCTGAGCCCTGGTGGCATAGTGGTTGAGTGCAGGACTGTGGCCCAAGGTCTTTAAGACCCCAGACACTATATCTTTTGATAGCCGGGCACCATCTTCTTACTTCACCATGAATGTGCACCCATTCTGTTTTCAGTGATCATGCCAGAAGGGTAAGTCTCACAGAATGCCAGGTTGTTAGAACAATGCGTTCTTGCATTGAGGAAGGGTTTGAGCAGAGACCCCAAATCCATCCACGACCTCAGTGTATTGCCATATAAATATATGTACCTAGAGTAATTTCTATATTTTTGTGAATGAATATATTTATATATGTACCCATCTTGGTTTATACATCTTTGCATAGCCTTTCTTCCTAGATCTTTCCTCTGTTTCCTTTTACTTTCCTCCTGCCCCACCATCATGTCCACCCTTCTTCTACTCTTAGTAATTCTTCTTAGCTAGATTGCTGTTGCTCCAAAACCCTGAGAACCTCTACATCCTCCTCATTGTTGATTTTAATTCCCCAAGTTGTCCCCCTGTTTATGGTGTTGTTCGTTCCCTCCCCCACCTCCTCCTCCTTCCAAGGCCCTGTGGAACCATCCGTCCTTTTGCTTTCTCCTCCAGCTTGCTTCCCATGCCCATGGGTAGACAAACCAACCATGGAGACAAAACACAAGGAAAGCTAAAGAGTGAATAAAAGGCTGGGGGATAACTAGCAAAAGAAAAAGCATACATCATTCCAGGTCTGTCCTTTGACCTATATGACTATCTCCCCACCATTGGGGGGAGGGGGTGCCCAGGAACTGTCCCTCCTAGCCTGAACTCTAGTTAGGGAGCCTCTTGGGGGCTTTGCTCCCGTGACTGGACTGTTGTGTTCCCTTCTTGGCTGGCCCCAGTTTGGGGGTGGTCAGATCAGACTCACTCCTGTGTGTGAGCCCAGTGTTGAGGACACTGGGATCAAATGATAAGGTGTTGAAGTTTAACCTAATGACGTCTGCAATAATCGATTCCCCAATGCATTGAGCATGAGAGTGAAGTTAGTCACATTTCTGATCAATGGTCTGAGGGAAACCACCTGTGAATTTCCCCTTGCCTTTTTTTTTCTAACCAAAACAATTTAAACATGGGTCAAAAGGAAGATTGCATGATACGACCCTGCATTTAAAACTAAGTTCTTTCTTTTCTATTACGGTGAAAGGTATGTGACATGAAATAAAGCTTTTAAATGGCACAATTCATTGCATTTAGCACAGCCACCATTGTGTAACACAATTGTGTAACCAATGACGCTCTACCAAGTTTCAAAACATCTATGTCTCATCCAAGAAGTCAGCAAAAAAAGAGAGGAGGACATGGACTGACATTAGAGCTGCGATGGGCTCCAACAGGACAATCGTGGAGGTGGCACTGGCCCAGGCAGTGTGTCTACTGCACCGGGGTCTCTGTAAGTTGAGGCAGACTCTTCAGTCTCTAGCAACAGGGCTCAGAAGCCGCGGTCTTTCGACAGCCCGGAGCCTCCAGGAGCACTGGCTCTGTAACCACTGTCTTCTTCTCTGCCCCGGGGGAAGTGAGCAGCCTCAGCTGCATGAGAGACTGAGAAGTGCCAGTCATGCAGACTTGCAGGAGGAAGGGCAGTGGTGTGGGTTCTCGGGACACAATCCTTCTCTGTGTTGCACTTCAAGACAATGAGGACCAGCAAGCCGGACAAGCTGAAAGTCTGAAAGATTGTGAAGATCCCTACCAGCTCCCTAATGCCTGATCTGGGCCCTCTGTCCAAGGTCCCAGATGCTGCCTAAATAGATTTGGGAAGACCAGCTGATGCAGAAACTGAACTCTATGTAACCATACATGGGTGTCATCAGGGGAAATAGATCCTTTGTTTCAGTGTTTCTATTACCCTGAATTTGTATGAAATTTGTAAGAAAAATGACTCCAAAACATCCCAGGTGTCACTTATTTTCACTCCTCTCCTCATTTATTTTTTTCACCCTTCAGTTCTTCTCGCATAGATTGATCTTTAGTTTCAACATCTCTTTGGCGTATGGTCAGACAGTCCAGGCTCCTGCTGCAGCCCCATCCATGCCTTGGCCCTTGGGTGAGTCACTGATCCTCTGAGGGTCTCCCGTTCTCCATTTACCCAAAGAGTAACCCCATGGTTATGGGTGAGGAAGTGTTGGAGTTTTCAGTCTAGCACCTCTGCCCAGACCATGAGAACAGGCCCAGGCTAACCCACCTCCCAGGAGGATGAGAGACGTGTGCACAGTCACACGTGGATTAGCCAACACACAGAGCTGTCCCTGAAGCAAATGCACACTGATGAGAAGATGTGGCATGTTCCCCAGCAAAGAGAAGTGAGGCAACCACGATGCTCTGAAGAATTCTTGCTCTTCCAGACCCTTCTGAACCAACAAACATATATCCCATAACATGATGTGCTGGGGTCTGCTGGCTCATGGCTCTGGGAGCCTGGAAGCACCGTGGTGGCCACAGGAGGCAGCCCAGACCTTGGGTCCATCCTGGTCCCAGACATCCCAGCTCTCAGCACTCCTACAGCTTCCAACTCCCCTGAGCAGTTGGAGGAGTTCTACCCCTCTAAACCAGGGACCCCTTCCTCACCTGGCTCCTTTGAGGGACAGATGGGGGTGTGTGTGTCCAACACTCCTCCTGATTGACACTG
>PVJH01032403.1:0-22693 GCA_004026705.1 Nesogale talazaci | reverse complement strand
TTTTTTTTTTTTTTTTTTTAGTTTTTTGGGCATCACTACTTTCCGGTGGTGGGAGTAGGAGGCCCAGCCCCACTGCTGGAATTGAACCTCCGTCCCAGTGGGCCGCAGTCCCGCGCACAACCACTACGCCACCGGGGCTCAGTTATCGGGGGTTCTTACAGATCTTCTAACTCTCTACACATCCGTTGTGTGGATTCTGTTCTTTAAGCGCTAACCAAACATCAAACTCTGTTCTGAGAGCTCTTAGACACAGCAATTTAGTATGGCTTAATCTTTACAAAACCTACCAAGAGGATATTATTTCCACCGTGCAAATAAGGGAGAGAAGTCATTGGTCTGATGCCAGGTGTGTGGGCGCACATCTTTAGAGGTAGGCTTTTCACGTCTCTGGGATTCTGCATCTCCACGTGAAATAAATACTCCAGACATCAAGGGGTGGAACATCACGTCAAGAAGAACTGCTGGCATAGGAGCACCTGAGTAGTTTTATGCTATGCATATAGTGAGGTCCTTGAAAAGGACCATGGAAATCTGGTGGTGGTGGGAGTGGCATGATTTGGAAATTTTCACAAAAAAAGGAACTTGAGAAAATGGAAATTTTTATACAAAGGGAACTAGAGAATTGGGACAATCCAAAGGCTCCCAATCTGGAGACGAATGTGGCTCACTAATCTGCCTTTCCTCAATGTGTTCTTTGTCTCTTCTAAATGTTACAAGGAAAAGGGACTTACTGGGCTTTGACACTTTGCAGGAAATATGCAATGCAGAGAAATAACAGTGGGCAATGGTGGTGGGCCAGACTAACGACTCAGTGAACCAGGCGGCTCACCTGCCGCTCCATGATAATGTTCGGTTTCCGGAGTCATAACTCGGGAATCAATAGCACGTGTCATGGGAAGGGATCTCAACAGGCAATGTGTTTATGGCTTGGGAGTCTTGATCAGGTCAGAGGTTATGGTCTCTCCTTGCTGACTGTAGTGGCAGGTAAGGTCCAGATGGTCAAGTTGTGGAAAAGAAGAAAGCCTAGCAGATGTGGAACTAGTGCTGCTTCTGTCTGTACAGGGAGAACGGGCTGAAGACACCTATCTATTCTGTACCTGCTAAATGCCTCGGTGGCATTGCGGGTTACTCAACGGGATGCTCACCACAAGGCCAACATTTTTAAACCACCATGTACTCTGCAGAAGAAAGATGAGGCTTTCTATTCCTGTAAAGATTTCCAGTCTCTAAAGCCCAAGGGATAATTCTCCTTTTTTCCGTAGGGCTACTGTATGTCAGCTGTCAAATTTTTTGTTTGGTAAATGTGATGTTTTACGCTAGACATTCCAGATTTGTTTTCTTACCTCATCAGTAACTTAAGTCACTATGAGTTAAGTGCAATCATTCCTAGTTCGTAGAGGTTATATTGCTCAGAACAAAAATAGAGATGTATTTCTATTCATGCAATAAATACTTAGAACTGAGAGTAAATTCAGTATAAATTATACTAACGACCCATTTGTACATTATATTTGAGGTCCTTGACTCATTTAGTTAAATATATGAATGCTTTGTCCATGTCCCTGGATTTAAATCCACACTGTCACCTTGTGGCATGGAACAAGGAACTTAATTTCAGCTCATTGCCCTCATCAATAAAATGGGGGCAGGGGAGTCCTGTAACACTCCCAGGGGTCTTGTGAGGATTAAATAAGGAATTACATACAGAAAACAGCACACACTGCCTGATGAAGAAACTCTCATTGACTTTTTTATTTTTTTTAGCTACCAGATGTGGAAAAAAGCAAACACAAACAAAAGCAAACCTGAAAACAATGCATAATCATATTTCCCTCATCACTAGAAACAAAAGCCACATGGATGAATAAGCTTATTTGTGTAAATAATTCAGAGCTTACCTGATTTGTAGTCAATCTCATACCAAATGCAGCAATTTACTACTAGTAATGTGGATTAATTTTAATTACCACTCAATCTATTTTGTGCAGCCTCCAGCCTTTCTGGTTTCTTTCTTTTTTAGGTTTTCTTTTTAAGTCACAGAGATTTATTTGTCAAGTTGATGCAAAAAATAGATTCTAGTGTAAAAGATATATGCAAAAACTTACCATATTCATCTTTAAAACAAGGTTTTGTGGGATTATCATGAATAAAGCCTAGAAGAAATAAAGGTACGTATTAGTCAGCTATGCATGCATGTGATTAAACAAAGAAGTTCTGGTGACACTGTTTGCTTTAGTGTCAGACTAACAGCTGCCAGGTCAGCAGTTCAAACCCTGCAGGAGAAGGAGGAGGTTCTGCTCCTGTGAAGATTTACAGCACCGAAACCCTCCATCTGCTTCCTGTGAGGGGGAATTGAACCAATGACAGTGAGCTTGGTTTAGTTTTTTTATTTAACTCACTGTGGGTGTGTAATCGATCAACAGAGAGAGAGAGTCATTGGAAAATAAGATCCCCCTATCCCAAGAATAATTGGTCTGATCTATGCGATTCAACAGATTCCACTTAGATGTGTTTCTGCACATGACATTTTCCCACAGAATGAAGAAAAGCGGTCACATCTTTCAAAGCCAAGGAACCCCACTCCCATCGAGCACCACTATAAAGGGGTTTCTCTTTGTCTTTACAGGAACTGCCTGCCTCATCTTTCTCTTGCAAGATGGCTCGTAAGGCGTTGATATTTTTTTCCTCAATAAACTTCAATAGCGCTGCCTCATGCAAACTATTTCCTGAAATTGTGTTTGTAGCTACAATAGCAGTCATTGGGATAAATGCTAGCACGTATTGAGTAATTGTTACTGTGCAAGGCATAGTACTTGAAAATACTCTGAAGTAAGTTCCATTATATACCCAAACTCCATGTCACTGCCATTGAAACAATTCCTACTCAGAGGGACCGTATGGACACAGAACTACAGGAGGAAGTTCTTCTGAAAGCCTAAGTCATACAGTTGAAGTGGAGAGGCAGTTTTCAAATGGTGAGTCTAGGGGATTAAATCATAGAAGGTATCTGGAGATTACTTTAGAAAAAAATAATAAAAATGATAGAATATCATCTATAAAGTGACCACCTACTACTATCTTTATGGACACTAAGAAAATCTCTTCTGGATACCTCTATTTTCTAAAATGGCCTTAATTATAGAAGCTCAGCATTATCAAGCAAATTATTCCTGGTTATAGAAAAACTGCCTAGGTCACATTTATAGTTCTCTGTTGATATAAAGCTTTCAGGGAGTTGTATTTACCTATGATGAAAAAACAAAATCATTTTCATGAATATAATTGACAGTTGGGTTGAGAGAAACAGAGTGTTTGCTTCACTTAATCCCTTTTCTGTGGGATGTGCTCTTCTCCAGATGAATGCAATTCTCACATACAAGTTTGTTTTATGAACAAAACCTTATTTGTGTATATATTTTTATATTTTTTATATTTTAATATCATGTTATTGGACGCTCATACATCGTTTTCCATCTTAGGCAGTTCAATACATAGTTACATACACTGTGTCAAGCACCCCCACTTGCCTGTCGTCATCAACATTCTCCCAACATCTGCCCTTCCACTTGGGCCCTTGATATGAGCCCCCCTTCCTTTCCCCTCCAACCTTTCCCCCCTCCCCCCGAGTCCTTATTACTCTGCAATCATTACTGTTTTGTCATATCTTACACTGTCTGATATCTCCCCCTGCCCACTCCTCCGTACGTCTGCCGTCCAGATAGGAGACAGTCTGCAGATCCCCACTGCTGGCTTCCTCTCTCCACTCTACCCTCCCTCCACACATCCAGCAACTTCACTCCCACCTCTGACCCCGACGGGTCCATCCACCCCGAGTTCCCTCATTTCTAGTTCCCACCTCCACAAGTGAACCTCCTCCAGTCCAGCTGGAACTGCAGGGCAGATTTGGGGCTATGATGGTTGGGGGGAGGAAACCTTCAGGAAATAGAGGAAGGTTTTATGCTTCATTGTTACCTCACTGCCCATCTCTCCCCCATGACTCCCCTGTAAGGGGTGTACAATTGTCCACAAGTGGGCTTTGGGTCCCCACCCTGCTCTCCCCTCATTCTTACTGATTTAATCCTTGATGTTTGATGTCAAACATCAAATCCTTGATGTTTGTTGTCAAGTTATTTGATATCTAATGTCTGCTCCCTTCGACCCCTCATGATCACACAAGTTGGTGCGCTTCTTCTATGTGGGCTTTGCTGTTTCTGGGATGGATGGCCACTTGCTCACCTTCTAGCCTTTTAAGATCCCAGCTACTTTATTGTTTGGTGACTGGGCACCATCAGTTTCCTCAGCTCTGTCTGCATCTGCACCCTTTTGTCCTCAGTAATCATGACAGGAAGGTGGGCACTTAACGATATGTTTTTGTTCTTTGATGCCTGATAGCCTGGTTCTTTCCACTCCTCATGGTCGCACAGGCTGGTGCGCTTCTTCTATGGTAGGCCTTGTTGCACTGTTTCCTCATCCTCAGGCCTTTGAGATCTCAGGCATTATGTCTTTTTTTGTTTGTTTGTTTTTTTGTGGCATCACTGCCCTGGTGGGAGTAGGAAGCCCAGCCTTGCTCCTGGAGAGCTGCTGCTGGATTTGAACTGTCAGCCCTGTGGGCAAGAGTCCCTCACACAACCACTAGGCCACCAGGGCTCAGACGGCATTATGTCTTAATAGCCGGGTATCACTAGCCATCTTTACCACTCTTTCTCCTGTCCCCACTTGTCCTCAGTGATCATCTCAGGAAAGTGCATACACAGTAACATTGTTTGTTTCCTGTCTGATGCCTTGAGACTTGATCCCTTTGAGTCCTCTTGGCCACACTGGCTGGTGTGCTTCTTCTGTGAGGACTTGGATACTGCTCAGCTAGTTGGCTGTTTATCTTCAGGCTTTGAGCCCCCAGACTGTATATCTTTTGATATCTGGGTGCCATCCATTTTCTTCACCACATTTGCTTATGCACCTATTTGACTTCAGTGATCACATTGGGCCTGTGAGCATCGTGGCCAGATTCATAGAACAAAATGTTCTTGCACTGAGGGAGTGACTGGGTGGGGGCCCAAGGTCCAGCTGTTGCCTTAGTACAAAGCCTATAACTATAAGTTCCTGAATTTATTCCCACCTTTTCAAAGATAATTATTATTACATTCACAGATGCTTGTGTCTAAACCTCTTTGCCTTCTTGTGCTCTTTGCCTTCTCATTCCTCCCTATTTCCTTCTGCCTTCCTCCCCTCCCTCTTTTGTGGTCAGTCTTCATTTGAGTTTCACAACTTCCTCCTGTTACATTACATTTACTTTGGCCCTATTAGGCCTCCCCCCCCCTCACCTCCCCACGGTTTGCAGACCACTGGTTATTCCCCCATCCCTGAGTCTGTCCATGTCCCTCTCCCCCCACAGCTGTTAGGAACCCTCAAATCAGTTGTTCTCTCCTCCGGACTGTCCAGCCAGGTGTGCTCTTTTCTTGAATTGGCCCATTTTGGGGACTCAGACTGCCTTGCTTCCCTGCTGTGTGTCTCCCAACATGCCCTTTGCCGCTGTCTGTCTCCATGTGGGTGTGGCATGGTGGTCACTTTCTGCCACCTTTTCTTTGCCACACTGACTTCCATTGAGTGGGTCAGTCTTGTTCTGGTTATGGCCAGTCGTGTAGCTCTTTCTTTTCATGTCTCCTTCCACCGCCGTCCTCATGGTTGGGTGTTGCAAGGTGGGATCTGCACACCCACTTCAGCTTCTGTGGAGACAAGAACCGTACTCTCCCCCTGGGTGAGTTAGTGTCCTGTTCCCTCTGTTAACCTTTTACTTTCAAAACTCCTTTTTCTCTCTCCCCCTTTCATCTTCCCTTGCTGTGCTGTGTCCAACATATACATCCCTGGGTTTGGTTCCACCTCCTCCCCTTTCCCTGGGTCTGTGACCAACTGTTATGTTATAGGGGGCTTCCCTTCTATACCTACCATACTGGTTACACTTATGTCAGAGGGCTCATGCTGTACTTCTCCTTTTGTGTTTGACTCACTTCGCTTAGCATAATTTCCTCCAGCTCTTCCCATGAGAAGACATGTTTCATGTGCTCATCAGTACTTTTGAGTGAAGCATAGTATTCCATTGTGTGTATGTGCCAGAGTTTGCTGATCCACTCATCTACCGATGGAAATATAGATTGTTTCCAACTCTTTGCAATAGTGAATTGCGCAGCAATAAACATTGAAGTACACACCACTGGCTAGGGTTTAGTTCTTACCTATTCTGAGTATATACCCAGTAGAGGGATAGCTGGTAGTTCAATTTCCATTTTCGTTAGGTATCACCAGACTGTTTTCCATAGCGGCTGCACATATCTACATGACCACCAGCAATGTAGAAGTGTTTCTATTTCACCACATCCCCTCCAACATTTGTTGCTCTCCGCTTTTCTGATTTGGGCCAACCTCAAAGGTGTTAGATGGTATCTCATAGTTGTTTTGATCTGCTTTTCTCTGATGGCTAGTTATCAGGAACATTTTCTCACATGTTTATTGGCCATATGGGTCTCCCTCTTAGTGAAACTTCTTAGTTCTTTTTCCCATTTCTTCACAGGGTTAACTGATTTCTTCTTTTTGCAGACAAGGAGAGTTTTGTAGATTTTCGTGATAAGTCCTTTGTCTGTTGTGTCATTGCTAAAAATTCTCTCCCAGTCTGTGGTTCCCTACATACCCTCTTGGTAAAGTCTGTTGATGCACACAGATGTTTTACCCTTATTAAATCCCATTGGTCAATTTCAGTATCTCCTGTGTGTATACCCTGTCCTATTGCAGTCAGCCTTTGTATTCCTTCAGCCAAAGTGCTTATATTTTCCCCAATTCTTTCACTAATGGTCCTGATGGTTGGGGGTTTTACTTCCAGGTCTTTGATCCACCTTGAGTTTATTCTTGTGCATGGGATGATGTAAAGATCCTGTTTCATTTTTCTACATGTGGATTTTCATTGTTTCCAGCACCATTTGTTAAATAGAGCATCACTGTCCCACTTGAAGCTCTTGTCGAAAATAAGTTGTCTATTTGCTAATGGTTTTATTTCTGGTTTTTCTATTCTTTTCCATTGGTCCGTGTATCTGTCATTATGCCAATACCACACTGTTTTGACCACTGTGGCTTTGCAGTAGGTGTGAAAGTCAGGTAAAGCAAGTGCTCCAACTGTGTCCTTCTCCTTTAGGAGATCTCTGCTAATTCTGGGCTTTTTTCCCTTCATATGAAGTTGGTGACCAGTTTTTCCAGTTCTCTGAAGACGGCTGTTGGTATTTGAATTGGTATGGCATTGAACTTATACAGTGCCCTGGGTAGGATAGCCATCTTTACTATATTGAGTCTGCCAATCCAAGAACATGGAATATTTCTCCATTTATGAAGGTCACACTTGGTATCCTGTAGAAAGGTTTTATAGTTTTCCTTGTACAGATCTTTCATGTTTTGTGTTAGATATATACCTAGATATTTCTATTTATTTTTGGCTATTGTGAATGGTCTGCCTTCCTGATCTCCTCTTCCATCGTCTTGTCAGCTGTATACAATAGCAGTTCAATTGACTTCTGTTTGTTAATCTTGTACACTGCCACATTTCCATATTCTTCTATCGCTATTAGTACTCTGGTTGTGGAGTGTTTGGGATTTTCAATGTACAGAATTATGTCATCAGCAAATAATGATAATTTCACTTCCTCCTCCCCTAGTTGAATATCTTTTATGTCTTCCCGTTGTCTTATGTTATTAGCTAGGACCTCCAGCACTATATTGAATAGCAGTGGGGATAAGGGCCATCCTTGTCTGGTCCCCCTTTTCAGTGGGATTGTTTTGGTCTTTTCTCCATTGACAATCATGTTAGCTGTTGGCTTTTCATAGATAACTTGTATTAACTTGAGAAACTGTCCTTCTATTCCTATCTTCCTAAGGGTCTTAATTAGGAAAGGGTGCTTAATATTGTCGAATGCTTTCTCTGCATCTATGGGTATAACTATGTAGCTCTTATGTTTTATCTATCAATGAGGTGTATAATATTGATGGATTTGCGGATGTTAAACCATCCCTGCATCCCTGGGATGAATCCTACCTGATCCTGATGGATTATGTGTTTTGTGTACTTTTGTATTCTATTGGCCAATATCTTGTTGAAGATTTTTGCATCTATATTCATCAGAGATATCGGTCTGTAGTTCTCTATTCCTGTATGATCTTTTCCCTATTTGGGTATCAAAGTTATACTAGCTTCATAAAAAGATTTTGGGAGTTTTCCATCCTTTTCTATGCTCTGAAAAACTTTGTGGAGTATCGATGCCAGCTCTTCCCTGAAAACTTTGTAGAATTCCCCTGTGAACCCCTCTGGTCGGGGAGCTTTTTCTGTTGGTAGGTTCTTGATAACCATATCTATTTCTTCTCGTGTTATGGGTTTATTTAGGTTCTCCATCTCTATCTGGTTCATTCTGGGGAGCGGTTGCTTTTCCAGGTACTTGTCCATGGCTTCCTCATTGTTGATCTCATTAGAGTAGAGTTTTTCATAATATGTCGTGATTATTCTTTTAATCTCATTAGGGTCTGTTTTGATTACCCGTTTCATTCCTCATCCTGTCTATTGTTGCATGTTCTTTCCTTTCTTTGCTTAGTTTTGCCAAAGGTGCGTCAATTCTATTGATCCTTTCAAAGAACCAGCTCTTTGCTGCATTGATCTTCTGCATTGTTTTTTTATCTTCCCATTGGTTTAACGCTGCCCTGATTTTTATTCTTTCTTTTCTTTTGCTGTTGACTCTCTTCTCCTTGTTGAAGTTTTAGTGAGAGTGTATCGGTCATGCATCTCTCTTCCTTTTTCATATCAGCACCGATTGCAATCAAGCTACCTCTACCTCTGATGACTGCTTTCACCATGTCCCAAAAGTTTTGATAGGTGTTTTCATTCTCATTAGTTTCTAGAAATTTTTTTAATATCTTTTCTGATCTGAGTCAGAACCCAATTATGCCGAACTGTTTCCAACTGTTGGTCTTTGCTTTCATGGTTGTCCTTTCATTGATCTCCAGCTTTATGGCCTGGTGATCAGAGAAGGATGTCTGTATGATCTCTATATGTTTGAATTTACTTAGGCTTGATTTATGACCCAGCATGTGGTCTATCCTTGAAAATGAGCCATGTAGACTGGAATAAAAATGTGTATTTGTTTGCATTTGGATGAAAAACTCTAACTATATCTATCAGATCTAGCTGCTTAATTCTATTGTTTAGTTCTACAGCCTCTTTGCTGAGCTTCCTACGCAATGATCGATCTCTTTCTGAGAGTGGTGTCTTAAAGTCCTCTACTATAATTGTTGAGTCTGTGATATCTTTCTTTATGTTCTGGATGGTCTGTTTGACAAATTTCACAGGTCTCTCATTTGGTGCACACATGTTTAATGTACTCAGAGGTTTCTGGTGAAGTGATCCTTTGAGCATTATAAAGTGCCCTTCTTTGTCTCTTTTTAAGTTTTGAACCCTGAGATCAATTTTGTCTGAGATTAGGATTGCAACTCCAACTCTTTTTGAGTCACCATTTGCCTGGTATATCCACATCCAGTCTTTTATTCTTAGTTTATTTTTGTCTGCAACCTTAAGATGTGTTTCCTGTAGGCAAAAGATTGATGGGTTATATTTTGTGAGCCAGTCTCAGAGGTGTTTTATTTTAATGGAGGAGTTAAGGCTGTTTACATTTAGGGTTATTATCTTAATCTGTGCGTTCATGGATATCTCTTGGCTTTTTATTTGAGTGCTTTTTTGTCATCTTTTTTATTGCCTTTTTGTGTTTTTATTGGGGACTTCTTTGCTGCCATGTTTCCTCCTACCGCCATATTTTCTAAGTGGTTGGTATCAGTTTGTTGGCTTCTGGATGGAGTTGGGCTGTATGACGTTCTCCTGCTGGTGCTTGGTGGATGTTGGTCTTCTGGCCACAGTGAGTCAGCCAGGATCTTCCTCAGGGTTGGGTGTCTCACAGCAAATTCTTTAAGCTTTTCTTTGTCCTGAAAGACCTTTAGCTCTCCTTCTATTTTGATAGATAATTTTGCAGGGTAGAGAATTCTAGAAGAGGCATTGTTTTCTTTCAGCTTCTAGAAGATTTTAGTCCACTCTCTTCTCCTTTTCATAGTTTCTGTTGATAGATCTGCACTTATTCTAACCTGACAGCCTTTGTACATGACTGTTTTCCTTTCTCTTGCTGCCCTTAGGATTTTCTCTTTTTCCTCGAAGTTGGATAATTTAACTATTATAGGCCTTGGTGAGTTCTTCTTGGGGTCTAGTCTACTTGGTGTGACCTGCCCTGGGTTGGGGGGGCTCCCGGAACTGGGTTGTTGGTCCCCTGTATTTCTAGTCCTAAATTGGGCCTCGTATGCACTCTCCACTGGTCTGCTGCTAAGACCCAGACCAGGACTCAGGGGGCAGTACCCAGAGGCTGGCTTCTAAGAGCCTATCTCACTCGATGAGTTGCGGGTTTGCACTTTTGGGAAAGTGTCTCAGCTTTCCCACAGCTCCCAGCGGGTTCACCTTGCAGGGCTTGTTAGGCCCCCACCATCACTCAGGCTCCTCTCGCTGAGCAGGAATGGCACCAGCATGTGGATGCACTGACTGCAGACGACAAGTTTTGAGAGCCCCATTTTCAGTAGCTGCTTTCCCATCTCTAGATGAGCTAGCACTTCCAGGTCTGAAAGCCCTGATCTATGTCTCATACTCCTGATACTAAGGCCGGACTGGGCTGCCGTGTGCCTGCAAGGGCCAGTTGTGTTTGTTGTAAGAGACGTTCTTCGAAGGACCAGCTTCCTATATCTGTTTGTGGCAGCTAGGGGCAAGATCGTGCCACAGGGCCTCTAACCTTTCGGACTGCCCACTGCTATGGAAGGGTTGTGTGCCTTGCCTGTCCAGCTGGAAAAACTGACCCTAACTCTCTTGAGACCAGGCAAGGGCCTCTTTTCTTCGGGGATCAGGTCAACTATTTCTGTGGCTGTAGTTGCAACAAGACAAAGCGGTGCGTGTTGCGTGACTTAGTCCCTTTTTCCGTGGGAGCCTGGCTAGTTTGAGATAGGCACTGATTACAGCCAGGCAGAGTAGCACTCAACGTCTGACCAAGTCTTCCCGCCTGTGAAAGACTGTCTAATCCGCGCTAGTCTGGGCCTCAAACCTACTGCTGCCACACCTGAGACACACAGCCTGTTCTCTTGTGGAGAGACAGGCTAGGTTGTGTGCATACCCCAGTAGAGCCTAGAGAAGAGGCTGGCCACTCAGAGGCGACCAGGTCTCTCCGCCCCAGCTAGCTAGTCTGCGCTGCCCCTGGCCACCACAAACAGGGAGCGTATCCCCGCTATTTCTAGCCTTTTCTCTTCTCCTGCGCTGGAGGGCTGGCTCGCACAGTCGCTAGCGCGGGTCCTACCGCCTCTCAGAGAGCAGATGTCTAAGTTCCCTCTCCCGCCGCCGCCACCGCTGCTGCTAGGTTCTAGTAGACAATGGCTGCTCCCCCAATCTGCACCTGGCTCGGTTCCTTCTCCCCAGCAGGGAGGCTGCGGAGATTGATCGCTGGCAGGTCCCAATCCCCTCCCAGATTCCCACTGTTCTGATAAGGCGGTGCGGCAGCTCCAGGCGAGTTGTGGGTGAGGTTAGTTGGGTTAACCCCAGGCGCAGGAATCATGCTGGTCCCGGGGTGGGGGTGGGAGTAGGGGTAGAGATGGAGGATGGGGAGTGCCGAGTTGCTCCCTCTGAATGGAGCCTCAGCAATGGCGGGAGCTGGACCCTGCCAGCTGCGCACGCGTGGCCATTTGGGTGCTGGAGTCCGCCCGGCACGGACGCTGGGTGCACCAGCACGGGGAATAAAAGCTCCTGCGGGCTTGGGCCCTGGGACCCTGGGTGGCCGCAGGGAGGGAGTTAAGCGGAGTAGCCGCGAGCCCCCGCAGGGCGGAAATTGTGGGAGACAGACTCCCCTATGTGGGAGTTACGAGTGGACCGCTGGTATGCAGTGGCCGGACACAGCTTTGGGGCGCACTCCATTCTGGTTGTCCTGTTCTTGGGGCGGCGGTCAGGCGGATGGGGGGATCCACCGTCTGGTGAGGAGACACGCTGATGTCTCCGCCACTGGCGGGAAATCTCCAATATGTGTATGCGGATCTCTGGAGCTTGAAACAAAGCGGTTGTAGGGCAGAATCCCTTCCTGGACAGGGAAGCCCGCTTATAAGGACCTTTCTACTCACCAGAATCCTTCCTCTTGACCTCCTGGACACCAGACTCAGTAGAGCTCCTGTACAGGCTGCTTATCTTGTCGCCATCCATTTGTGTATCTTAAAAACAAAAACAAACAAACAAAAAATCAAGAATGGGCTTGAGGTCTAGACTTTGGGTCAAACCCCAGAGATTAAAAAACACTGACATTAATGTGTTTAATGCTCAAAATATCACCACCAACAGACTTTAATGTGTCCTGACAGTCTCAATTTTTTTTTACAGTAATAAAAAAATTTTTTTACTATATAAAAGTTAACATCTCTAGCACCATGCATTGATTGGGGTGAAATCAATAAACTTCTGAACTATTTATTCCCAGTGATATATAGATAGTTAGATAGATAGATAGATAGATATGTGTGTGTTGTGCAATCATCATTACAGTCAGTATTAGACCCTTTTCTTCATTTTTGTGTCCATTATTTTTAGCTTCCCATTACCTTCCAACTTCCACTATCATAAGCACGAGGAGCTATGAATCTAGTTCTTGTCTCAATAGACTTACCCCTCCTGCCTTTCAAATAAAGAAAAGCATACCAAAAAAATCCCCCTCCAACAAGAGCAAAAAAATATCAAACAAAAAGAGAGCAGAAAAGAAGATAAACTAGAACCAGGGCCAAAAAGGAAAGCAAATGGTTTGCTCTATGTGCTATCATCTACTTTCCAATGCGCTCAGAGGGCCAGCTTGTCCTCGTCCCTGGTCAACAGTATGAGGGACTTTGATGGAGACAAAGAGATTTATTTGTCATCCACAGCCTTCTGCAAACACAGTGCTCAGAATTCACTCTCTGATATGATTTTCTCCTCAAGTCTCAGATTTTATGATTTACAATTTTTATATAACATGTGCCCGAGTGCTCCTTCTGTGTGGACTTAACTGACACCTAATTACTATGACTGTTAGTATTAAGACAAACCTTCAAGACTCCAGGAACTATTTCATATACCAGAGCACCATCTGACTTCTTTACCATATTTTGCTATAATAGTCTTATCTTCAGTGATTGCTTCATGAGGGCAACTCATAATGAAATCCCTACACACATCCTAAATTCTCTCTTAATCAGGCTTGGTGTTAAACTTGGATCAGATTAGTTTAATCTGTTCTTGGGATTATGTTGCCGATTTGGGCTTCCTTGTTTTATTTTTAGCTTTTGTTATAACCAGAACATTCAAGAAATGGCGCTACAGAGTTCTTGTATAGCATCATTAGAACATCCTCACTAACACTTTGAGCACAAGAAATTGCAATATGAATCCTGTTTTAAAACTGAACGTCAAGTAAACTACATCATTAAGAGGCTGTAGGTGTTACAAAGGTTTGATGCACTCAGCTGCTAACAGTACTGTTGGCGCTCAGGGTGCACCCAAGGGTGTCTGGTGAGCTACATTGGATCCATTGAATCGATTGAATCATCCATTGAAAATCTTACAGTGCCACACATGGATTCTCCATGAATCCACACAAATAGCAACTAGCATGAAATCACACTATAAACCCAAGCATCCCTGTATAAGAATATTTTTCCCTGCCCACTAGAAAACGTGAACCTACCCAGACATTGAGATGCAGGGGCTATGCTAACCATATTTACCTGCATATGGTTATACTAATGTGTGCTGGCATATTTACTTTCCTGCTGCTTCTTGGCAGTGGAAGTATGTAATTAGAACCACTTTTATAATCTTACATGAGGTAGTGTTTTAAAAAATGAAATGACATCAATAACTAAGTGAATAGGTCTGTGTGGTGTTGTTGAAGACAATATTTTCATAGACATAATCAATTTTCTCTTTACCCCATGAGGTGTGATGAACACTGATCAAGGCAAGTGTTAAAATAGCACTTGAAAATGGGAGGAACAAAGAATCCATGAGGGTAAAGATGGAAGAAATTAGGGCCCGGACACAGCAAAGCACTGCCTGCTTCTAGTTCTTCCTTGTTCCACATGGTTTGGGAAGACTTCGTATACTGAAGGGAAAAGTACAAAACTATTGGTTGTCTCCCCTCTGTGACTTTTCTGTACATTAACAAGAGATTTTAATCCATAGCCAGACTGGACGACTATGAGACTCAGGAGGCACTCCATCCTATGCACAGACCATCGACATGTGGACGCTATTTGCATCAGAGTGACTCCTTTGGGGTAGCATGCCTGAATCAGGTGGGATTAAGAAAACATTTTTTCCTTTCCAGAAGTGCATCCTTGAGAGACTAATTCAGCCCAATCTGTTGTCCTGTAGTGCCACTCAGGACACCCATCCACTAATTGCACAGCAAATGGTTATTGAATTGCCTTCATCAATGGCAAGACCACCAATGGGAAGGATGTCAGCTCACCACCACCACCCCCCCCAATTCCCTCCAGCTGCGCTGTGAAGGAAGATGAGCCTTTTTGTTACGCTAAAGATTTGTAGTCTCAGACACTCTCCTGCTTTACTTGACTTGATGTTGGTGGGTTTGGTTTGGATTAAGAAATACTCTTACGAGGTGGGACATGATAAGCACGTAGGTGCTGTTTGCTGCCATGGAGTCCTTTCCGTGTGTGTTGCGCATGTGGCCCATCATAACTTTTAAGACAATGACCTTTCAAGAGCAGATGATCAGACTTGTCTTCTGAGATGTCTCTGGGTGAATGTGAACCACCAACTTTTGGGCTAGTCATGAAACAAAATCATTTGTGTGAGCAAGCTGCCCAGTGTCCCCCACTTGTTATGATATCAACTTGTTTTAGGAGGTGCTTTCCTATTGGCCGTCTCGACCCTAAAACATCCTCACAATCTTTTCAGCTCATGAAACCGTGGCTGAGAAAAGTTAAGTTAAAAGTTCCTGTTTTTTTATTATTTTAAATTATTCCCAAACTGACATCATTCTCATTCTGTTGAGAAATAGTAGGGTCCTTGTACTACCACAAAAATGTAGCAACATTGAACCAAGATTTCTATCTGTTTGCATCAATACTTGATGGAAAATGGTGGGGAATTGCCTTTGAAATGCATGTTTTTCCTGGGGGAGTTTATAGATACATACCTTTGTTTATGGAAGGAAAAAGAATATTTTTATCGCCTGTCTCATGTTTCACCACACACTGGTGTTCTTTATTCAATGACTCTCCACTCACGGTCAGCCAGCTGAGTTTCATGAAGGCATCCTCAGCTGTCTTCACAACCTCTCCTTGCTGGAATCCCAGAGCTGTGTTACTCTCCTTTTCTTTCCAATCTACTTTAATAACATCAGGGGAGAAATCTTCAAGAAGGCAAAGATATGTCCCAGCATTGTCAAGTTTCTTTTCAGCAATGGAAGGAAGAAAAATGGTTGGCTTGGGGGGAGTGTTTGCCTCTGGCCCTTTATCTGTAGAGAAAGTTAAAAATTAGATTAAAAATATTATTCGAGAAGCATGAACGTTGTAGTTTGGGACACTTTATTGCATAGTAATGGGAAGAAATAATGCCACAGATATAGTGGCTACCATAGCCTTTTGTCATTAAACATATTATTAAGGCATATATCATTATCCTGATGTGACAGATGGGGAGGGGAAAGGTTCTGGAAGCTAAGTAATGTATCCAAAGTCACAATTATGAGCTTGAGTTAAAAGCTGTCCTCTGTCCTCATGATATATGATGTTTAACTGCTTCATGTTAAGATTTTCAACATTCATGGAGACATTTAAAACCATATTTTCTGTCTATCATGGTGGAGCATGTTTTCAGGATGACAGAGAGCTAAGTTTCAGCAGGATATCAGAGAACTTTGAGAGTCTCTGATAGCTCCGAGAGAGAAATCCAACATCTTTTCTGAAGTGTTTCCCTTTCCCAGCCTGTGAACTTTGGGTCTTTCACCCTCTGACCAAATAACTCACATTCTTCTATTTTGCAATTTAGTGTATTCATAGACTCCAGGTAGCTGCGTGGGGTGCACGACATTTGCTTGATTTTTTTATGTGTGTAAAGATAAAGAGGAAACTTTCTGTTAGAGATGTGCTTTTTGTACAATAAACTTTGACTTGTTCTCAAGGCTATCTATGTGTGCTTACAATCTGTGAAGTTGACTTTTTAGCATTAAATGTGGAGTCTATGCCTAGAATTGAGGTTCATGATGTTTTTTGGTTCAATTCCTAATTTCATAAATAACAACAACAATAACAAAAAAAAAACTGCCCTGGAGTCATGGCAACCTTTTAGCACAGGATAGTGCTATCCCTGTGTTTCTGAGACTGTAACTGTAACCTTCTAAGTACTTCTCCTGCTGCTGGTGTTTCCAAACTGACAGCCTTCAGGACAGCAGCCTCCCCCCGTCACCACTATGCCACCAGAGCTCCTGTCTAACTGTATAATTTCATATAGGCACTACTTCAGTTTGTTTTGGGTTCTTAATGTTTTGTGTTAGGTGCTGTCAAGTATGCACTGTTGCATAGTGACTTCCTTGACAAAAGAATGAAATGCTGTTCGGTTCTGTGCCTTATCCACAACCATTCCTGTGTTTGAGCCGATTGTAGACACTGTAATCAATCTGTCTCAGTGAATGTCTTCCTCTTTTTCACTGGCTCTTCAGTTTACCAAGTACAATATCCTTCCCAAGGATCTGCTCCCTGTCCAAAAGTTCATGAGGTAAAATCTTGACAACCTCACTTCTAAGGAATATTCTTGCTGTACTTCTTCTTAAATAGATTTGTTCACTCTTTTGGAAGTCCATGATATATTATTTAACATTCCTTGCCTATGCTGTAATTCAAAGGTAACTATTCTTTCGACTACCTTATTTATTTTACAACTTTTGCATGCTTATGAGGCAAATAGAAATTGCTGTGGTTGACCTTGGTTGGGGTCAGGTAGAATTTCTTTTTCAAAATGACCTCTTGGCATTTTAACAGATTAAAACAATCTTTTGAAATAGATTTATTCAATGGAATTCATTGATTTATTTATTGATTGATGCTTGGTTTTTTGAGAGCGCTATCTTAAAGTTGTATCTCCAAGTTATTTATGTCTTACATGTAGAAACCAAAGAACAATATTCCCAATATCTTTATTAAGAATTTTATTGAATATTTTCAGAAAATTTTTTTTGTGGGCATCACTGTCTCTGGGGGTTGTAGATGCTAACCAGTGCTGCTCCTGAGAGCCGCTGCTGAATTTGAACTGCCAAGCCTGCGGGCCATAGTTGTGCACTCAACCACTTAACACCACCGGGGCTCAGCCCCAGAAATGGTTTTATATAAAATCTTTTCCCCTAGAAACTATTCACAAAGAGTTTGGAATGTTAAGTATGATAAGTTACATGCCAGTAGTGTATTTTTGGGTAATTGCTTTTAGTTTAATAATAAGATGGTCTCTAAAAATCAGTCTATTCATATTTTGACTCAGTATTTCTCCCAGAATTTGTATCGATCACATTAACTGTTGAACTATTCTGAAGTCAAATTGTTTTATTTCAAACTGCGGGGTAAATGTACTGGTATGTAATATGGAAAGCTAAAGCTTAGAATGCCCTGTGCATAAAATGTCAAAATATACAACAAAATATGATACGCTTACAAAGACCTATAATAATGTGGAATAATAATTCCACCTTAAATAATGTGGAATACTAGTTGCTAGAAATGTATTATTAATATAGAGATTGAAATGGTGAATCATAGAAATATTTCTAATTTGTTTTCCAATTGAAATACAAATAACTAATATTATCATTGAGTCAGTTGTGAATTGGTTTAATAATGTTATTATTAATAACAATAGTAAAAAAGTCGACAGTTTATTAAGGGGAACGTGTTTTCCTTTGACTAGAAAAGGAAAATGAATCGAGTATCTTTACCTGAATAACAAAGCTCCTGATTTTAATATTAAAATGATAAGCACATAATGTTGATTTTAATGAAAAAATATCACTATAAATAGAATTAGGGAAATGTATTTTAATTACGCATATCTTGTTATTTAGTGTAAAAGCTTATTAGTTGTAATAGAAAGGCAGTATATATTTCTAAAAACTTTTCATTTAATAAAAACTGTATGCTATATAAAATGATTAATATTAACTGACACTATCTTTATATAGTGATTTACCTAATCTGCAAATTTGCATAATTTTCAAAATGTTAAGGAATCCAATTTTCAAGACTGTATTCTTAAAATCGATAATCAAATTGTAAACTTGCCAGTTTTCAGTAACACACGTTTTATTTATTTTTTCCCTTTTCTTCAATTTTCTAAGTTTCATTACTTTCATGGAAAAATTCTTAAATTTCTGTAACTCCCTCCGTCTAATAATTTCTTGTAAATGTTTATATATGGTTTATGTACTAATTGGGAATTACTATATTACATTTCAATTTTTGAACACATTATTTTAAAAATATGTATATGAACAGTGCTTTTCATGACTAGCACCTTCTTCATGAACATTGGAATGAGTCAGGTAAAAAACAAAAAAAACTCTATTCCATCCATAAACACTAATTTTTCAAATTGACACATTGTCTAAGTGCTCCTATTTACTTATTCTTATTTATCTAAGTGTTGCCTTATTTCCCTTATCATTTTCCTTTTGTCATATAAGTACTTACTGTTATCTCATATTTAAATATACATTTCAGGCATATGACAAGTTCCTAATTAGAGTGGTTGAATACTTTGAACTTTGTTTGTATTAATTAAAATTTTTTCATGATGAACATGATCATAGAGCTCAAATTCATCTGCCATTCACTTAACCATTAATACTGGTGTTATAAACACTACTAATGAAGATAAAGATTAAAACATAAAGCAGGTAGGAGAACAACAAAGAAATGAATGGATTTTAATCTTTTCTCTCCTGTCAAGTGGGGAAGTCTGTTAAGCCACAATATCTCCTAATGCATTTTCCCCCTATGAGGCCACAGTAAAATAACTTTATAGTTTAGCTCCCTATGTAACTGTTCCAAAGAATCCTCCACAGAGGATATAATTGCCCGATTACAATTGGAATCATGACATCCTTGATGTGGAATTGAGTAAGGGTTGGCAAACACTTCACGCACATTATCTTGTTCAATGGTTGTGCAGCCATGCAGGATGCACACCGCTGTTCCATCTTGTGGGCTAGGAAACTGGTTCATAAATATCAGAGCAAATTCCTGTAAGCAATAAGTAGTCAACTTAGAGCAGTTAGTTACTTGACACCAAAGTCTAGGCTCTTTTCAGACATCATTTGACTATCAGAAAAACAAAAGTTTCAAATTGACCTGTACCAATCAACCTTGTCACACGATTAAATTCTTTAGCACTACAGTTGCCCAAATTACATCGGAGCACTTTCTAGAAGAAATCGTAGGTGTACAAAACCAAATCCTGTTAATACTGTACTTTATAAAAGAATGCACTTACAAATATCTCCCAAAATTTCTACATCTATACCTCATCATATCGCTCCATTTTTTCCTGAACATTCTTACTATTATTTTAAGTAAATGGCTTCTTTCCTTCCCTCTATCATCTTTTTTTTTTTTTGCCCTCTATCATCTTGAAAAAGTGCAGCCATTTAATACCTACCTGTGATGACAAGCTGGGTCTACCACCAAAGAGCTTGAAAATGTAATCTCACAATGATGCAAAATGTATCATAAGTGTTAGATTACTTAATTTATTTTGGTTCTTTAACTTCCAGTCACAATATGATTGCCTGAGTTCATATATGACTTTGTCTGTCCTGTTTCATTTTCCTTATAAATCCTAAGGCTAAACAAATCAAATTATTTAAAGTTTTTGCTTGTTATTGATTTGACAGCAATGATACTAGTGTAAATCAAGTGAGCACATTACCAGCCTAATGCCCATGCAGGACTACAAGGAAACAAGGTAGAGAAAGAAATATTTCTATCTTATAAATGCAGTGTATCATGATCGTTATTATTACTATCATACTTGCCAGAAATTTGTCTATATGTCTGGGTTTCACAAAGAATTCCAATATAGTCCCTTAAATTTTGGAGAAGGGATGAATAATTTTATCACCACCAAGTACCAGCCATAGTGGTTAGAAATTTCCATATTTTATTTCATTAAATTTCCACAAATCCATTTGGAATAGATAATTATCTTCATTTTACAGATTAAATAGAACTCCAAAGTTCAAAACTTTCTCCTTTACTGACTAATGCTAAAGACCATTGAAGAAAGTGTGCATGAAGCAGAAGGAAGTTAAAAAAAGATATATTATGCATTTGATATGATCCCAATTTTATAAAACAAAAACAAGAATTGCATAGATAAAGTAATAAGGGGAAAATATATAAAAGTTCTAAAGGCTCATTAACAACATTATGTTTCATTTTTAAAAATAAGCAAGATTTTTGTTTATCTTTTTAATAGAATAGTAACCAATGGATCAAAATTTCCTTATAAAAGAATAGCTGGGCTGGAAGTACTATGCTCAGAAGTCATAATCCAGAATTAAAGCACACTCTTTCCACTGCCATGAACACTTCTTAGGGGTATTATACCTGTGTCATCATTGTTAAATTTAATTGCTGCAATTTATAGTCAAAATTGCCAATTAGGAAAAAAAGAGAAATAGAAGATTGCCTTTCAATTCATGAATTAATTTTCTCATGTAATCTCAACTTCAAGGGAAACCAAAATATACTATCAATTCTCTCTTGTGAACACTTTATTAATTTTGTGAAAATTCTCGAAAACCTTTCATTTCAGTGGATCTCATGAACTAGAAGCATTTCTATAAGACATTTTATCTCGTCCAGGCCAGATTAATCCTTAAAGTCAATGAAGACTAAGAAAATTTAGGGGACTGAATATACAAAAAAGAAACAAAACAGCTTATACTATTCTTGAGTCTAGTCATCAAGTCACATTTTGACTATTTTATATAAATTTTCCTATAACTGCATCATCAAGTAGTTAATTTTCCTTTGACAAAATGGTAAGATCGACAGGTTTTCTTTTCATTTTTATTAATGGTTATGTACTATTTACTAGTAACTTTTAGAATCAAAGAAATAAAACATGTAGGCATATTTGGAAATCTGTTAACTCAGAAATACCACAGGGATATAAGCCTACATCCCCTTGGGACATGTTGTGTTACTATCCTCTGGCCTAGGTCAATATACTGCCACTTTAAGAACTTGACCGAATCACTAGTCACAGCCCTGACATGATCCATAACCAATTTGGAACCAAATGGAATTCTAAGAATTCTAAAGTCAGTTCAAGGATTGACTCTGTAGTGCCCTTATGCCTTGTCTCCTTGGTCACTTTACAATTCACAGTGGAAGTACATTTCAATATACAGAGTGATACTTAAAGATTGTCCGATGATTGTAAAACTCTTCTTAATATGATCGAATTATTCAATCAGTTTGTAAATTATGACAATAAAACTGTTGTTTAAAAAAGAAAGTTTACCTGTAACAATGAGCTTTGTTCCAGATCCAAACACTTTGATAGCGCTGCCGTCCACAAATCACTACATGAAAACCCTTTATAGAAATTTCCCTTTAGATATCAGTGTAAGACATGAAAAAATAAAGATAATTTATAAATTGTCAAAGGTTGATGAGGGAGAGGGGGGGAAGGAAGGGTAAACCACATGGAGCTGATACCAAGTGTTCAAAGAAAATGTTTTGAAAATGATTATGGCAACATATGCAGAAATGTGCTTGACACAATGGATGGATGGATGGATGGATTCGGAGAAGAGCTGTATGAGCCCCCAATAACTAGATTTTTTTTAAAAAAATGAAATCTTGTTTGTTCTTATTTTAAAATAGCTTTTAAATATATTTAAATGTTTCACAAGTTTATCGTATATAATTGATGCAAAACATGATTATATAAATAAGTAGCATCAACCAAAGACAAAGATCAATCAAAATCCATCTCCTTCTACATCTCATACATTAGTTTTATTTTACCTTTTTTTCTCCTTAAATAATTTTGATAGAATCACCTAAGCTGACTTCATTAAAGATATTTCATTTAAAAAGCCACTTCTTTGCCAGGAGTGTAATGAATTTAAGATTTGCTTAATTTTCTATGAGAAATCATGAGAATCATCCACTTGATTATTTAGTAAATGCATATTCTCTATAAGATACGGGAATTGTGTGATTTGCAGGCATAGAAGGTGAACATCTGAAGGGATTCTAATAAGTTTCCAAAAGGAGATCTTAGAGAGTATGAATTTTCAATGTATTATTCTTTGTTGAAAGGCTGCTCTTTTTCATTGAAGACACCATGACAGTATCTAGCAAAGAATTAAAGCCCTATGCTTCTCATGACAGAGTCCTGTTTGTTCACATTTCTTCTGCTGCTTATTCATGGATTGAGAGGCAGCTCTGTCTGATAGTTTGGTTATGAGATGTAGTACAGCTGCTACGCTTCAGCCAGTATCTACATTTCTAGCACATATGATGTCTATACAGAAAGAAAAATGAGTGGAATGGTATA
>PVJH01032402.1:0-22713 GCA_004026705.1 Nesogale talazaci | reverse complement strand
CCGATAGTGGTTTTAAAGTCACCTATTATAATTGTTGGGTTTGTGATTTCTTTGTTCATCTTTTGAATTGTTTGATAAAATCATAGGTTTCTCATTAGGCATATAAATATGTATTATGTTCACTGGTGTCTGGTCTACTGATTCTTTGAAGATTCTATAGTACCCATCCTTGTCTCTTTTTGTGGTTTGCACCTTGAGGGCAATTAGGATTGCTTTCTTTAAGTTGCCATTTGGCTAGTATACTTTCTGCCAGTCTTTTATCCTTAGTCTACTTTTGTCTGTGAGCTTAAAAAGTGTCTTTTGCAGTTAACAGATATGTGGTTTATGTTTTGTTTTGTTTTTTGCTTTATGTTTTCTGAGTCCGCCAGCTAATCTTCATCCTTAATGGGTGAGTTAAGGCAATTGATGTTCAGAGTTCTTACCACTATGTGTAGATTTATTTCGATCATCTTGTACCTTTTATGTTGGATGTTTTTCTATCTTCCTTCTTTTCAGTGTGCTGTGTTTATGGGGGGGGCTTCAATCTTGCCTTCCTTTCCCTCTGAGATAATGTTATCTTGGTAGTTGTTTTTGGCACACTGACTTCTGGATGGAGTTGAGCTACATGGTGGTCTCTGGCTTGTGCTTGATGGATGTTGATTTTATGACCACAGTGAGTCGGCAAAGATTTTTTGGCAGGGTTAGGTATCTTATGGCCTATTCTTTGAGTTTTTCCTTGTCCGGGAAGACTTTCCTCACCATCTATCTTAAAAGATAGTTTGGCAGAGTAGAGGATTCTTGGGTTGCCATTTTTTCCTTTCAGATTTCTGAAGGTGTTTCCCTACTCTCTCCTCTTCATGGTATCTGCTGATAAGTCTGCACATATTGTTACCTGAGCACCATTGTATGTTACTGATTTTTTTGTCTTGCTTTTAGAACTTTCTGTTTTTCCTCAAAGTTGGATAATTTAATTATTATGTGCTGTGATGATTTATTCCTGGGGTTTAGTCTAGTTGGTGTCCTCTCTGAGTTTTGTATGAATGCCTTATTCATTAATTTGGGAAAGTTTGCTTTCAGGAATTCCCATGGCTAATTTAGCTGCTGACATCTTTGGAGAATCTTGTTCTGGAAGAACAATTATTTCAATATTGTACCTCTTCATAGCACCTGTCATTGTTCTCAGGTTTTCTTCTACCTCTATGATTAGCCTGTTTAACTGTGTTTTCCATTTGTTGAAGTATTCCTGATTATATTCAAGATGACTTATATATGATTCTCTGCCTCTTCTAATTTGTTGATGAGGTCTGTTATCTTGTGTTTTGCTTCTGTTACCTCATCCATTTGTTCATGTAGTTCCCTTTGGTGCATGTATTTTATCCCCTCTATCATATATTTTATCTCCTCTGTCATTGTATCCTTATACTGTCTGGTTTTGCTCATAGCTTCTATTATTCCAGGCAGCATTTTGTAGATTTCTTTTTGTTGCAGATCTACACCTGTTTCTTCTATTAGCTTTATTAGCCTTAGGATTACTTCCCCTGATGTGTTTTGTTTTACTTGTTGAGGGTGTTGAAGTTTTTTGCTGTCTGCATGTAATTTTGGAAGAACTTGGTGCCATGTTCCTGGGAACCCTAGCGTCCCTGAACACTTTCTCTCTGTGACTGGTCAGATGATACTGGGGACTACCTGTAGCCTCCTAAGGTGGTTGGTGACTCAGTGACCCACAGGCTGTGAGGACCTCAGAGTTTGGGCAGAGGTCAGAAAGTTAGCTGGGCTACTGGGTTGGCCCTGGGTTGGGCCTGTTCTGAACTGTCTAACCATATCTTGCAGTCTTTCTAGACTCTCTGTGGAGCCCAAAACTTGTAAAGCCAGATTGTGGTTTGGGCTATGGCTTTCAGCACCTGCCTTTTCCTGTTATGTGATTTTAAAATCCTAGACTAGTCTCTGGGAATAAGTGTTCTGCCTGTTATTATGTTAATATATGCTAATAAACTAGGACCAGGCTTCTGTCAACTTACATTCAAAGCTACATAAAGGAACATAGCCTGAAATTGTAAGTGCTTTATAATTTTAGTTTTTCTTTTTTTATAATAGGCATCTGTGGTACTGTGGTATTAGGACTGTGCTACACTGTTCCCAATGGAAGGGGGACCAGATTAGCTAAGTGGGTTTGGGACTGATTGGATCCAAATTTTCTCTCAGCTGTATTCCTGACACTCCCATCTCTCTCCAGCACAGCTACACAGGTTGTGCTCTGGGGAACTGCACTCTGCCACTGGTAATATCCCAGGGACACTTTAATTGCTGTAAATTAATGTCTAATGATCTATCACCACTCAGGCAGCCAGGTGTGGAGCTGGGAAGAGGGGGGAAGGTGTTGGCCAATGTATTCACTGTGTCACTGACTGGATAGGGAAATACAAAGTCTGAGAATTCAGGTAAGAGATACAGATAACAGATTGGAACTCTAGTTTGAAGTCTGGTGGTTAGAGGTTTTTGAGGTTCTCTGGAAGCCTTGGATTATGAGGACTTTTACAGAGTAATTTGGGGAAATGACTGCATGACTTGAGTCTCAGATTTTGGCATAAGAGGAAGTTGCAAACACTGTTGTTAGAGCTGGCGAGGGGTTTGCAGAGCCTACTGGCAAACATGGTGAACTAAGAGCGTTTCATTGAGTTCCAGAATCACTCTGTGAGTGAAAATCACAGGGGCAGATTTCAGGTAAACACTGGTACACTGACTCTATCTTTAGTTCCTAGTCTCCCATTATTGGCCTCCTTAACCTCTTAATTTTCTGATTTAACAACAGAACACTGGCAAGTGATTCTACTGGATGCCATCTTTACTCTCCTTAACATATTCACTTCTTAAAAATAGTTTTATTGTTCTCTCTTACTTATTTGAGGCATATGCCCAGCAAAGGTATTGCTGTGTCAAATGGTATTTTTATTCCTAGTTGCTTTAAGTAATGCCACTTTAAAAAATGGTTGAACATATTTATAACCCCATCAAAAGTGTATTGGATTTTCAATACCTCTGCAATCTCTCCAGAATTTTTGGTTCTGTTTATGTATTTTTTTTAAACTAGGATATTATTGTCTTTAAGGTGGCATCTCATCATTACCTCTCACAGATGGTTAATGATCATATGCATTTCTTCATGTGTTTGTTAGCCATTCCAATCTTAGCCACTAGTGTTATCCTTTGTGAATTGTCTGTCCATATTCTTTTACCACCACTCAATTGGATAAAATTATTTTTCTTATTGAAGTATTGAATAGATTTCAGGTGTTGCCCACTGTATTATCGCTTAAGATTTTCCCCAATCCATGGGATCTCTTTTGATTCTTTTTGGTAAGTTTTTTAAAGAACATAAATGTTTTATTTTTAATATGCCCCAGTCATGGTGACATAATAGTTACAATTTGTTTTTCAATCTTCAAGGTCAGTTGTTCATAACAACCAGCCACTCAGAGGGAGAGAGACTGAGCTATCTACCTGTAATGAAATTTGTATTGAAATTTGTCTTGGAAATTCACAGGAGCAATTCTTATTTGTCCTATATGGTTGCCATGAATTGACATCAAATAGTTTTACAGTGAATTTGTTTGAGTTTTGGAGTCATCCATTTTTTATTCCATGGTGTGTGCATCCTTTATTATAATTGATGGTCTTGTGTGTAATATGCAGTAGGGACCTTAAGTTTTGAAATTCTCAGATTGATAATCATTATAGGTCTGAAATTACACTTCAGTCTCTAATCCATCTTGGGTTTGTTTTTGTTGGTGGGTTCTGATATAGGACCTGTTTCATTCTTCTAAATAGAGAGTTCTAATTTTTCCCACAATATTATTTAAAGAGATTGTCTCTTTTCTATTTAAAGGTTTCTGGTTATTTGTCTAAAATCAATTATCTATAGACAGATGTTTTTATTTGGAGGTTTTCTTTACTGGCCTATGCACCTATCCTTGTGTCAAGATTAGTTTCGACTACTGTGGTTATGCAATAGGTTGTGATTTCAGATAGTGTGGGCTTACTATATTGTCCATATTAAGGAGTTATTTGCTTTTCTTGGGTTTCTTACCACTCCATGTGCAATTGGTACTTAGTGTTTTCTCATTTCTTTAAGTAGTAAATTTGGTATTGTAATTGTAATGGTGGTGTATCTGTCAGTTGTTTAAGGTAATATTTTTCCCAATTTTTGTCTTCTTTTTGAAGAGCATAAGATATTCCATTTACATAAGTTTCTTTGGTTGGCTTATTGTAATTTTGTATAGGTTTTTTTTTGTTTGTTTCTTTGGTTAGGCTTATTCTTTGGTATTTCCTCATTTGTTTTGCTATTTTAAATGTTATTGTTTCCCTGTTGTCTTATTCTAATATCTGTTTGCTGAAATACAGAAATCCAAATGCTGACTTCTGTGTAAATTTTGTTTACAATTTTTTACCTGCTACTTTATCAACTGCCTCAATTATTTCCAACATTCTTATTTAGGATACAGTTAGAGTCTCCATATTTCAAATCACAGCATCTGCAAATAACCATCATTTCACTTCTTGTCCAGTTATATTTCATTTCTCTCAGTCATTTTATGATTATACTTAAGATATCCAGCATGATAATGAATAAAAGTGGTGGCAGGATCACTCTTGTCTAGTCTCCATTGAAACAGGAGGTTGGCTGTGGAAATTTTGTATATATCCATTATGTTGGAGAATGTTCCTTTTATTCATATTTTACTGAATGCTTTTAACAAAATAAATTGTGGATACTATTGAGTGACTTTTCTGTATATATTGATATAATCATGTGACGCTTATGTTTTTTTTTTAATCTAGTGAATTACATCTTTTACTTTTTTAACGTTTCCCCATTCTTCCATCCCTGGTATGAATGTTGTGGGGCAGAGGGAGTACTAAAGAAAGACGGACTAGAGAAAACACCTTTAAAAAAATTTTTTTAATAATGAAAAATATCTCGAGCACCAAGCTTCCTATGTGGTCTTCTGTCCACGCAGGACTCTTAGGGGTCAGCGAGCTGAAGGATGTGGCTACATGAATGGAGTGGAGTAGCAGATCAAAGATGAAGGGAATTCAAAGGCAACCAGCGAATTTTGCTGATTTCTGCTTCTCAAATAAAAAATTAAAAGGTTTTCTTAAGCTTAACTTTAATGTTTTCTTCTGGCTTCCAGGCAGTGGAGAATGCTCTTTTTGGTGAGCTTTCTGTCGTGTGGCTGAGGAGATCTTTCCATACTTGCTATCTGGTGACACTATTCTCCTAGCAATGAACCAGCATAGACACTTTGGTTACTCATTTGATGCTTGGTACATCAAATCCTGCCCTTATTGTTCTTTTGCATCTTAGTTTTTGGTGTCCTAGTATATATTCTTTTGTCTTATAGATGGACTATACCATAATTTTGTTAAGTTTCATGACTAGCTCTTCTGTAATTATAAGTGGATTAAACCTGAGGAGAAATGTTCAATTTTCTTCCTGTGTTTGTGCATCATTTTTAAATGGCTACCTTGTTGCAGTCTTTTATTACCTCTAATAATCTCGAGTCTTTGTGGACTGCTAACTGCAAAATCAGTGGTTCGAATCTACCAGCTGTTCTGTAGGAAGGTGAAAAATTAGGCTAACCACTTCTTAAAGATTAACATCCTGAAAAAAAACCCTAAAAAACTTGATAGTAGAGACTATTTTTATTTTGGGTTTTGGATACTTGCTATATACTAGGTTCTTCAGTAGACTTGAACTTGTTTTTAAAAATAACTACTTGATATTTATTACAATAAATAATAAATATAATATACTTACATAAATTTTATATATTACATTATGTGAAAAACAATAAATACAATTTGCAGTATAATATTGCCTGAGTGTGGTGTTCTAGTCTATAAGAGCTAGAGCGATAACACATTGTGGCCATATTGTTTTTACTCTTGAGCTTATTGACAATTTATGATTTGTTATTATTAAACACCAAATATTTGTTTGACATAGACAGTAATGCAGACTTCTGTTGTAATGAGAATTTTCATAAGATACCTACAAAGGGCCTTCGAGGGTTTTGTCAAGTCATTCTTGTTGAGTTTTGTTTGTTTGCCTCATATTTGAAGTTTATATGAATTTCTGTATATGAAACCCAAGATAGGTAAATCTATAGTAACAAAAACTGGATAATTACCTACAGGTCTGACAGGGAAATATTGGAAGAAAATGGGTTCTAAAGTGGAGAACTCGGTCACATGGTTTGAAAAGATTGTGTGATCAGCACAGACTATTTCTTTGTGAAAGTATGTCTACACTAGTGTAAGTGAAAAAGCATTGCTGCTAGGTTTCCAGTTCTTATATTTATTTCAAACAAAACATGTTTAAACATGTCTATGCCATGAATAGGTAGCTTTAGACAAGTTCCCCTAGTAATAAACTTGTAATAATCTTATTAGACTATGTCCAAAAACTCTAATCAGGATAGCAGCTTCTGAAGGGAATTGATGAACTCGTTACATTTGTATTACAAAGGTCAACCCAGAAGATTAGTTGGCAGTTTTCTGGGATTCTGAAGGAATACTCATGACTAAGTTTTTTCAAATGTCACAGGATGATCACAGGAGCTTAAGAAAATTTAAGAAGGCTAAAAGCAGTATTTTTGAAAAATGAAAGTCTATGAAACTCGCACCCACATTTTTTTTCCCACAACAGCAAGACATGCTGCAAGCCCTGTCCTATGAATTTTCATTGGAAAATCTTATCCTGTCCCGCTTACATTCTGGGTCTTGCCAATTAAGACTTCCTTTGGGTCTCCAAGTCAAAGAACATTTCAGAAGAACATGACTTGTATCTCATAGGAATGCTCAAACATTCATTGGTGTCAATCAAATGCACAAAATTTGGGAGGGCAAAATGTGACTGATGGAAATACCACCTAACTAAATGTGTCAATCTAGATGGAGGGCATATAAAAAAATAAAGTCAATCTTCACATTTTGATATATTTGTCTAATAACGATTTCTAAGATTTTTGTAGCAGGAATTTAAAATGAGCTTATTATGTTCATTTTCCAATCATTTGACTAATCTATTCATCCCTCGTTACTAGTTTTGCAATTCATGGAATTTGAGTTAGGAAAAGTAAAATTTCTCGAGATTTCTTTTTTAGGGATCAGAATATAATTAACTTAGATCTAGGATATTTTTGTCTGCTGATTAAACATATTAATTTACTACTTAAATCTCTTAGGTATCTCCTAAATATTGTTATATTAATATTTAACAAAATAATAATTTCTCCATGTATGTCTGTTGTTTAATTTTAACGAAATTCCATTCACTATTAAGATTTCCTTTTCAATTATTTTTTAACCAATTAGCCTTTTCTGTTTCAGAATCTGCCTAGGATACCACTTTACATTTGGTTCCCTAAGCTCCTCTAGACTACTTAACGCTGTGTGTCAACTCCTGAACATCATGTATCTGCATACCATCTTTAGTTTTGTTTGTGGATTTAGAGAGTTCCATATATTTGAAATCAGAAAATATGAAGAAATCAAATAGGCTTTATCAATTAGCATTAACAATGTGTCTTTAAGATTCATCTGTATCTTAGTGTGGCTTAATAGATCATTTAATCTCAATGCCCAAATTATAGATGGACACAGAATGGATGTGTCACAGTTCTCTTTCTGTATAATATTGAAGAAGATTTTGTGTTTTTTTTACCCATAGCTTTTAGTTCAAAATGTCTGTAAATATTTGTGTGTGGCATTGTGTGGTGACAGAGTTTTCAATTTAGTTGGTTAAATACCAAGAAATACAATTGCTAGATCATATATAAAATTTAAGATACACTTTTGTAAGAAGTTGATAGACCATCAGATCTTCATTCTCTGATTTCACAGCAAATAAAGGACCTAATTTAAAGAATCTTTAAACAAATATGTTGACATGATTAGTTAAGCATTGAACTGAAAAGTAAAGTCAGCAAGGATATCATGGAGAAGAAAATTGATGTTTTTTTATCTTAAGGTGAAGAATTGACATATCTCTGTCAAAATTAAGCATTGCATGGGATGTCTTCATAGCATAAAACTGTTGGAACATTCAAGAAAAGAAAATTAAAATATTAAAAATTGAAATCCGAATGATGGGAGAAAGAGAACATAAGTAAAAGAATCACTGGATATGGTAGTTCAATTTTATGTCAACTTGAACTTGGATGAAAATGTAGAGGTAGAAAGTGTACAGTTCAACCTATCAATCAATTCACAACCAGATAATGCCCCCTGGAGGTTTTGATCATTTTATAAGGAGAAAACTGTGGACTCACCTCCTTTTCTCTCTCCCACTCTCTCTGCCCTGTAGGCTCCTGCTTGTCGGGAGTGTGTGTCTGCCTCCACAGGCAGCGTGTATGGGCTACCTGATCTTTGGGTGCCTTGCTGTTTCCACGGCCCTCTGATCTGTGCAACACTGCGTCCACTGACTTGTGATCTTTGTGCATCTCACCACCCCTTTCTATGTCATCAGTCTGCACTATGTTGGTCTGAAGGGGCTTTGCTAGCATTGAACCAAGGGCCTTAAAAAAACAACTTTTACTGGGTCCTCAAGTCTCTTATCACGACCTATACTCTCCTCCCATATGTCAAGTACTTTGCACTTCTGCACATTTTCAAAGCCTTCCCTGGTATCAGCTCCCCATTTCTTCCCCATCCCTCCCCCACCTACCTTCCCTCATGAACCCCTGATAAGTTATAGATTATTTTTTTCCTATCTTCCATGACGTTGGATTGGGATGGGATATCTTCTTGATATAAGATTACTTATTGATATAAAGCTCCTTCCTATGCATATGTGAATACCACTAACCTTGTTTCTCTAGAAACCCAGGCTAACACGCTGAAGGAGTTTGGAGAGGAAGGCAGGGCTATTTCAAATGACTCTTATTATGGATTGATCTGTGCCCCCATCAAATGGGTGTTGAAGTCCTGACCCTAATAGCTGTGGATGTGATCTGCTTGGAAATATTATTAATGAAGTAATATCAGAATAATGAGATTATGCCAGAATATAGTGGGCCATAGTTAGCCATTTGACTTATCAAAAGGCAGAATAGACATTGTTCTCCCTCCTCACCCTACCCTTCAACCCACGAGATGTACCAGACACCAAATCACACTGAGGTATTCCAAAGAATTCCCATTCCTATTAATAAGAAAGGACCTTGCTTTAAAGCTGATACCTGATACAGATATGAAGCCTCCAAAAGTGGGAAGCAGTCGATTACTGTTCTTTAAAGATTTTGTTGTTGTTCTAATTAGAGTCAATGTTGAAGAGATGAGATTGTCTACTAACTATGAGAGTAATGCACAAAATCATGTCAAACAAAGGAGTCACGTGATTTGTTTTACATTTTCAAAATACGTCTTTCTCTACAGTATGAAGATCTAATTAGAGAGCTGCAAAGAAATAAATTAGAAAACTTTTGCAATATTCTGTGTTTGCACTAACCTGCAGAGTGGTCATTACATATATGCCTGATGTAATGAAGAACTAAACATTTAATTTTATTTTATTCTAATTAAAGTTATAAACAAAAGTTGAATCTATAAATTTTATTTATAAAACAATATAAACCTTTTTGTGTTAGCAAATTTTATTGTTCCAAAAGGCTACATTTCACTTTGACATTGAAATCACATGAAATGTATTATTATATTATAATTCACATGTCCGTCATAGACATCATTTCTAATATTAAATATAAATACTTTCCAGGTCTAGTCACTGCTAATGGATTGAATTCAGATGCTTTTTTGCTTCCCACCACCACCACCATGGACAAATGTAACACTGTAATATGCTTATTAAATACTTGTTCAGCTAGCATGGGTTATGATGATATATAGTTAAATCATAATTGGTGATTAAATTGAAGTACCCATTATCACATTTACTATTTCACAATCAAATTCCTTTCTTATTCAACAATTAAACATGTATAAATTTTATCACTTTAAATGAAGGAATGTTATCACTTAGAATTGGGAGATGTTGATGATTTAACCTGAATAATTTTTTTGAAACCATTGCTACCAAGTGAGTTCTAACTCATAACATTCCTGAATAGTAAAAAACAAAACAAAAAACCACTGGAGAGTATGTCACAAATTTCATGATGAACAGGACCTGCAATTTGCCACCACAAAACAAGATGAAAAAGCATGTATGTGTGTGAGACAATAAAGTAGATAATATTAAGAGACTTATAAATATATATATATATTATAGTCATTTGATTAGAAATTTCCTCAAAAGAGTAAAAATAATTGGCAAAATTAGTCACCTTGTCAAGTTAATTCTGCTTTGTTAGTGACCTTTGGGACAGAATAGTAGAACTATTTCCTTGAGTTTCCAAGACTTAAAATTTTGCAGAAGCAGAATGTTCACATTTCTTCAAAAGAGAGACTGGTTAATTCAAATCTCTGATCTGACTCCTGTGATAGGCAGGATTGCGTGTGTGTGTGTAAAGATGGCACTTATAAGAATAGATAGGTAGAATCTAGCTGTCAATCAGGTCCCAGACTAATGGTACTTCCTCATGGGAGATGTTGGGGACTTCTAGCTCTGCTTCCACTTCGTGCCATGTTGTTCCTCAGAGAGCTGCCAGACACTGCCATCGGATCCCCACAACCCTGCACCTACCAGTCTGTGATCTCCCTGCATTTTTCATCATTGCAAGTGGCTGTGTGAGTCCAAGAAGGGTTCATGGTCCTGTATCAGACTTATGAACTAGTATTAGACTTATGAGTTTGTTCTGGACTGGGCTGGAATGTTTGCTTGACATGTAATTACCTTTTATTATGAAGCTCTCTCTTACATACGAGTGTTATTGGATTTGTTTCTCAAATCAACCAGACTTAACATATCCCAATAAATAACCTGCTGTACTACCAGGGTCCCTTAAGCTAACATTTTTCTTTTAACTAAAATGTTTACATTGATATTTAAACATTAATAAGTATGCTCATACTATATCTTCCATTTTACGAGTTCCTTTTGTAGTTGAATGATCTATTTAATTTTTTTTTGCACCTTCCTTTTCTACTTTTAGTAGTATATCCTAATTTTTCCATAGGAATCTTAAACCAATCTTAACATTCTTAATATTACATGACATTGTTGTTTAATTTAGATTATATGTATTTTAATGTATTTAAGTACACTTGAAATCTTGAAAAATATCATCTTAATATCTATTTATGAACATATTTACATTAAAATATGTTTTATTAGTATCTATTCCTATTATTTCCAATATCTGGATTATTCACACTCTTTAGTAGTTTCATTTTTCTTTTAAGGGTTTTGCTTCTACATATGAATGGTATGTTGTTTTTTGTTGAATGCATTATATTTAAGTGAAAATTTGTAAAAATAAAAATGATAGTGTCTTCTTTCAGAGAGCGTTCATTCAATTCACTGTAAGGAAGTTTGCATATGTGAAAACTACCCTGATAGGACTAAAATATAATGACATAATCTGAACTACTGATGACTTAATCTTCCTCTAATTCATGAACACCAGTTAGGCCAATAAGGAACATCATCATAGGTGGAGAAAGGATTGAGATTATCAAGGATTTTATTTAACCTGAGTCAACAATCAACACCCATAGAAGGAGAAAGTACGGTATCAAGTGTCATCTTCCATTGAGGAAATCTGATGCAAGATGTATGTTTAAATGAAAAAAAAGGTGTTATTTCAATGATAAAAGTGTGCCTGATCCAAGTCATAATATTTTTTATTGCATCATAGACTGCTGCTTTCCCCCAATAACATAAGAGTGATCATATAAGTAACTATCACCTGACGGAATGCCCAGGAATCAAACCAGCTTCACCTGAGGACAGAGATGATGGAGAAGCTCAATATCAAAACAAAGCCAGGTATTGATTTTGGAACTTATTCATAGGAAGTTAAGGTTTATGCTAAAGAAAATTGCGGTGTCCATAAAAGTTATAAGCATATCCCACCTGAATTATAGAATAGTGTGATTCATTGAACACTAATAACCAAAGACTAGATGATGTGTAAAATGACATCTAGAAAATCACAAATGAAGAATGTGAAGGGTCGTGAACAAAAGAATAGACTAAAATTGATGTTAGAAGAGACTCGTAAGCTTGCTCTTGAATGTTGAAAAGCTAAAGGAATGACAAGAAATGATCAAAGAAAATCTGAATGAAAAATTCCATGTGAAAACTGGACAATCAGTAAGAAAGATCAGAGAGGAATTGATGCCCTTGAATTATGGTGTTGGTGCAGAATAATGCATAAACCATAGGCTGTCAGAATGAGCAAATCTGTCTTGGAAGAATACATGCTTTGGAAATACTTTCAGGAAGGACAAGTGCCCAGAAAATGTTGTTATAATTCACAGTTGAGCAAAAAATAGTCTCTCCCCTAGATGGAAAGATGGTGATGGAAACAATGGCTTCAAACAGGGATGAGTACAAGGATAGTAAAGGAATAGCCAATGTTTTATTTTGTCACTGATAGCACCACTTTCAGTAGGAACTGCCTGAAAAGCACCCAATAATAACAACATAGACATGAAAACCCTATGTCATAAAGGCCAAAGATTGATATATTTAAATTATGGTGCTGATAATATTCGAATTATGGCACACCATGTACTACCAGAAAAGTGAGCAAATCTGTCTTGGGGGTCACAGAGCCTTAATGTGCATTATAAAGGAATTACCTTGAACGCTCCAACTTCTGTGCATGTTTCGTTCCCGCTTCTTCATAGAACAAAGACAATAGGACTTGTGAATGCAATTATTTCCCAGGGTAAGTATAGGCTTTACTCCCCATCCTTTTAATGCTAGGAATTAGCATTGCATAAAATTATTTTGCCAATGTAGAGCCTTTAAAAATAAAGGACAGTGTGGAAATTAATTTAGCTTTTCCTGTGTATATATGTGTGAAAAGTTTGTAAACTCCTAAAAATATTACCAAATTGTCAGTTTCCCTATTTTTGCCTGATTCTAAGAAATTTCTATTAAATTTGTCTTTACAGTCAGTTCTTAGAAATGTTCAACATGATTTCAAATGTTTAAATTTTTATCTTCTTTTTGTATATGTTCTCATTAATTGCTCAAGATAACCCTGAAATGTAGACATCACATCCTCATTAACAAACAGGGGAGTTGACACAGGAGGACCCTGCATCTCCCCTCATTAAGAGGGCTAAAAACTAGAAGATGGAGTATTCGAATCCAAGCTTCTAACTTTCCCATGCAATATTATTTTCTGCCATAGCTTCAAATATGTTTTAAAGCACATCATCTGATCGGATTACAATGCAACTGCATTTTTCATGAAAACAATATGCATTCATTTATGTCTTTTTTAACTGTACTGATCAGTGAAGTAAGCTCAGAGAAGTAAACCATCTGTGTCAATCATGCCATATAAGATCTTGAACTAAACTCAATGTCATCAAGTCCTAGTGACCCCCTGTGGGTTTGGGGTACTGTAACTTTGTACAGGGCAAACACTAAGTCTTTCTCCGGAGGCACTGTTCTTGGTTTCCAACTGGTGACCATGGAAATCACAGCTCAACTCATAACCACTCCCCCACCAGGTCCCCCACGTCGTGACAAAGAGAGTGACAAAAAGAACAATACTCTATGATTTAGGTTAATAAAATCTATTTCTAATATGAACCAAGAAGAAAACCTGATTTCAACAGCTCAAAGAGATCCATCTCTGGAGAGAAACCTGGAGACTACAGGCCACCATGGATGAAACTGACACAACCTGAAAGGGAAGACAGCGTTGTAAATTCCTCTGCATGCAGCTATGCCATGCAGTCTGCAAGTCTGAGCTGTTTTAATATCCTTATGTGGTGACAAAGCAGTCATCAACTTATGCAAATCCCTGTGGGTACAAAAAAACTGGGAACTTTTAAGCTGCCTATTACTTTATTATTGCTGAAAGAAAGAAAAGAAAAGCATAAAGGGAGAGGGGGTGGGGAGAATTAAGGATCTAATAACAGTGAGAGCTTGCTGCCCAGGTTGTGTCTCTTGCTGTGTTTGAATGATTTTTCTTTGTCGACAGCATTGCACTGAGCTATTTTTAGCATCTCTTTAATAATTGAGCTGTAGCAATTGTGCTCAGCAGCTGGAACAGGCGGAGAAAATAGCAGCTGAAAGAAATAGTGCAGCAGGGTCATAATTTAAGTCAAGCTGCATTACAGCACATACCTTTCTCAAAGGTAGAATGTAGAGACACACACATACACATCCCTAAGATACGTAGAAAGGGAGAAAGATAGAAAAGTAAATAGATGGTTTTATAAGGATATATACATACATATGTACACACATATATACATATAAAAATATAAATAATACTTACTCATGTATAAGCCAAATTTTTCAGCACCTTTTTAAAGCAGTTTTTATGGTAAAATTAGTTGCCCTGCCTGATATTTGGGTAAGCTAATACTCAAGTATATATGGGATATATATATATATATACACACACACACACACACACATATATATGTATATACACATCTATATCCTGAAAGGATGCCTCACTGATCTACTTCTTTTGTGGAACAGAAAGGAGGGGAAATGGCCTTGTCATTTTGTGGCCAATAGCAGCTAGTACTTAGTTTACCTACAGATTTTAGACCTTCTTTGACAGGAGTGAACAGAAACATAACATTTCTCTACAACACCATGGACCAGATATCAAAAAGAATTGGAAGAATGTTTGCTACTGAAAGAGCAAATGACTGCAGCACAGAAGGCAAAACAGTCCATCCTGTATTTCCCGTGATGCCACGGTGTGGGTCGAAAAGTAATGCCTTAGGAAGAGAAAGTTGCCTCGCCAAATGTAGGTCGCTGCCATTAAGACGATGAGTAGTGTGTACATGTCACGTGACCCAAGTTGTTTGGCTCTGATTGTTGATTCCCTCAGTGAATCCACAGAGCTCAAAGTGAAATGGAGACTGGTCAATGCAGTGAGCTAAATCCAATAGAGATAATCCAGGCCCCCCCCCAAAAAAACCCTTGATGCCTCAGATATCAAGATTGTCTCCAACTGATCAGATATTCAATCTACGTAGATGACTACCAAATTGCCTAGATTCCTTTTGACCAGGCAGAGATAACCAAAGATTGAGATTGTGAGCTTTCTTCCTCAACATTTCAAGCCTATTCCTGTTTCATTTTCCTCATTTGTTTCAATACTTTGCTCAATTCTATCCTCTGGACATGTGTTCTTCCCTTTTACTCCCTTCTACTCTCCTGTTGATTCAGACACATAGGGGCCCTAGAGAGAATAGAGCAAAACACTCTTTGGTCTTATGTCACTCTACAATTGTTATGTTTGAGTCCATTTTTGCAGCCTCTGTATCAATGTATCTCAGGGAAGGTCTTTCTCCTTTCCACTGACCACTTACCAAAGAAGGTATCTACCTATAAGTATCGGTTCCTCTTAGCTGGGATTATATAGAACAGGGCCATAGACAGTAAGAGAAAGTTTCCATGGTAGGCTGGTTTTGTGTGGTATTTAATTCAGTGGAAGTCAAGTGACAAAGGAACTTCCACAACTTCGTAGGCATATAGGAAGGCTACTATCCAGAAAGAATAGTAACTCATTACTATCCAGATAAAGAAAATTTTCCTATTAGCACCTGTCCCCATCAATTATCAAAATAGTTCATTTCAAAACTGGAATTTAGGTATTTTGCAGTAGAGTATAAAGAGACATTGTTTTCATATTTTGGGACATGAAGATAACATTTATCCATGCTTTTTGAAAAATAGAAAAAAAATTTAATGGTAAAGGTAACTTGTTAAAATATCAATTCTGACTTTTGGGTTTAAATACCTGACAGATACTTTTGAGTCTTTCAGGGGTCACCTATTAAGAGACAATCGTTAGGTGTGACAAATCAAAAAGAAAAAAAGTTCAATCATAATGAAATACAACAAAGATAAGTACTTATTTTAAATATATATTTGTTCTGTAATAGCCAAGAATATTCATAGGAATCTGATAGACTTATAAAACCTGAAAAGACATATTGACAATTAGTTTTTAATGGTGGAACAAATGTATAGGATCATTTGGGTAAAAAATACTGCCCTGATACCGAGAAGATGAGAGTCTATCTTTAGAGTGGTCTGCTGATTTTGTCTACTTACCTATTTATTTGTTTCCTGTGAATTTCTCAGCCCACAAAGCAGGCAGGGCCTGTCCTCCTCTGGCAGACAAGGGGAGAGATCCATATACCATTACACTTGTTGGCATTTAGCGCAACAGCAATTATCAACTTCACAGGCATTCCTGAAGCTCCATGGCTAAAGTCAAATGAATCCATAGAATTGAACTTAAGATCTAATGTGTTTGAAGGGATAAGGACTTCACGTATGGAATTTGGTCTCTCTGAATTATCTAACATCAATCACGGTATATTAGTTATACCTTCAGTGTTTCTTGTGGTTACTGGATCAAATTGTCACAAACAAGGTTGCTGTAAACAACAGGACATTATTCTAAGGTGATAGCAAGGTTCTACTGTCTCCGAAGGCTCAAAAAAAGGAAACCTCTTTTCATCTGAATTCTAGCTTCTGAGGGTTGTCTACTCTCCTTGACTTGCTGTCCTCTCAGTTCATTCTCTCTCTGGTAGCATTGATTTCTCTTCTGGTGTCAGAATATCCCTTTTTTGTTTGTTTGTTTGTTGTTTTTTTTTTTTGTTTTGGGGGCATCACTGCCCTCGGGTGGTTGTGAGAGTCCCTTTTTCTTATAGGTGTAAGTACATTAATTATTGGATTGATGGTCCACTAGGGTAGTCCACTCAACTCAAGATTCTTAATTTAATTCCATTTCCACACTGTTTTTCTAAATAGTTTAACAGTCATAGAGTTTGGAGATTAAGACATGAATTAAACTATATGTCTGTCAGTTTTCCATACTGTGGTGGCTTGCATGTTGCTATGATGCTGGAAGTTATGTCACGGCTGTCACAAATACCAGTAGATTCACATCAAGTGACTAGGATTCAGCAGAGCTTCTAGACTAAGAACAGACTAAAGCAACAACAACACCAGAAAACCATAGTGTCCATTTCTGAGAAATTAGTCACTAAAAGTCTTATGAACAGCAACAGAACATTATCAGCTCCACAAGTAGCACCAGAATTCTGTCCTGTCAAATATAAGCCAGAAGATGAGCCTTCATGTCAGAAGGCACTCAAAATATGACTGAGAAAAGACCTGCATATTCAACATAAAGTTGACCATAATGATATGGATATATTAGATGTTCAAGAGATTTACTTGCACATTTGCAACATTTTATTTGGGCACACTATTCATTTGAATATTCGGTTGGGGCACAACTAAAAATGACAACAAACAACTGAAATATCTATTAATAATAGGAACTTGGAATATACAAAGCATGAATCTAGGAAAATTCAAAGTAGTAAACTATGAAATGGAACACATAGATATTGATATTCTTGGCATTAGTGAGCTAAATGGACTGGAATTTGGCTATTTTAATTTAGACAGTCATAAGTTTTACTATGCAGGAAATGACAGATTCAAGAAGAATGGCATCACATTCATTCTCATAGGAATATTTTGAGATCTATCTTGAATTAGAATGCTCGCTCTGATTGGATAACATCTTCTGCATAAGAGGAAACCTAGTGGCTACAACTACTATTCAAAGCTATCTATCAACCACTATAGTTGGTGTTGAGGCAACTGAAAACTTTACCAATGTTTTCATTCTCAACTTTATCAAATGAGCAATCCAGATACATTCATAATTGTTGCCTATTGGAATGTTGAAGTTGGCAATGAAGACAACAGCAGTTTAAAAAACAGCCTTTGCATTAAAAATTTAAAAATTAAGAATTAAAAAATTAAATAAAAATTAAATTAAAAATTAAAAAATTAAAATTTTGCAAGACCAATGACTTCTTTCTCATGAATAGTTTTCTTCATCAACACAAATGGTAGTTGACCAGACACATATACATAAATCAAAATAATTATATTGTGTGTGAAGATGGTCAATATCAGCAATTAAAATGAAGTCAAACGTCAACTGTGGATCAGTCATATGTACAGGTTAAAGCTGAATAAGATTTAAACAAATCCACCAGTGGAAAAATACAGCCTTGAGTATATCGCACCTGCATTTTGAGACCATCTCAATAACAATTTAATGCATTGAACACTATAATGACAAAAGACCTGAGAAGCCAGGGATGATAATAAAACAGCATGCAAGAAGAAAAAAAAAGGTCAATGCTCGTGGAAGCAGCAGTCAAGAAACCAAATGCAGAATGGCACTGGGTAAATTTGCTCCACAAAATCTCTTTAAAGCCTTGGAAAGCAAGGCTGCTACTTCAAAAACTAAGGTGGGCCTGACCCACATTGTGGTATTTTCACTCACCTTATCTGCACGAGAAACTGTACTTTGAAAAGAAAGTATGAAGAAGAATCTATTCATTCTATATCAATGGCAAAGAAGATAGAAAGTACCACTGGTAGACAAAGGAAAAAAACAAGTCTGTCTTTTAAGAAGCACAGGCAGAATTCTCCAAGGACGGCAAGATTTAATCGCATATATTTCTGACATGTTATTCAGAAGAATAGTTTCTGAAAACAAAATGGGGACAAGGAGAAAGAGGAAGACCTTGGAGGGGATGGATTGACATTGTGGTCCCAACAATGCGCTCAAGCATAGCTGAAGTTGTGAGGATGGTGCAGTACAAGGCAAAGTTTTGTTTTGTTTGACATCGTCCTGCTATGAATCAGAACTGCTAGTGGAACCTAGCAACAGCAATATAATTTTAAGGAGAATCAGTTAGCCTACTAAATATTCTCTATTCTATGAAATGTGCCAATCCTCAGATATATTCAGATATCATTGATATCCTAGGCGTGACATTTCACTTAGTTACATGTTTCTTATGTAATACCGTGACAAAATAACTCACATCTTGAGGGAGTGACATTATGTAATCTTTCAACACAGCTATTGTATTAAGGTGTGCTATGCAAAAGTGGTAATATGTGTCAGTTTTGATCCACAAAAACAACAATTTTGCTTTCTTCAGTCATATATATCCACTTGCTTAGATCTCACATTTACTTTATTAAAAACTTACTGGTGTTATCTTTTTGTAGATATGTAAGGTTAATGAACATGTCATTGATAGGTATCATAAAGCTAGTTCCAATTCAGATATTGTGTTAGTCTGGGCAGACTAGAAAAACAAATTTGCAGAAGCTCATATATGTAGAAGAGAGAGTTTTACATATAGGTTAAGTGTAAATTCAGAAAGCATCCCAACACAGTCCAGGCCAAGTCCAGAATTCTGACTTAGACCATATGTTCAACACTGATCAACAAAATCCTCCTCAAACTCACAAAAGAGCACACAGTGACACTGAATGAAGGAAGATCATAGGCCATTGGGTAGTAAGTCTTTGAATCTAGTGTCAGTGTAAGCATCTCAGAGCTGGCAGGGTTCTCCACGCGACTTCTCCAGCACCCAAGGTTGCATCAGGGTAAGTCCATGTGGCTTCACCTCAGGAATGTCCACAAGGAAGTGAACCTCCCTAGCTAAGGCAGCCACACACTGGTCCAAACACAGGAGAACAAGAGACCAGAGAACCAGAAAGATGAGAGTCAGCGAGCCATTTATATCTCAGCCCTCCAATTAATCTCACATATGTTTATCAGCCAGGTTGGCACAATAACCCTTAACTTTCTCAGATACCTTTTGTACAACATAATGAATACTGCATGGTGCCACACCTTATAATTGTGCTTATGTTTGAAGAGTCACTATATTGCAATAACTGTGGCAATCCATCTAGTTGAGGACCTTTTTCTTTTCCCTACCCCTCTACGTTACCAAGCATGCTATCTTTTTTCAAGGAGAGATCGCTCTTCATATCCAAAAGCTGGAAGAATCAGCTCACCATAGATGTATTTAAAAGTATTCTTCCGAGACAGATTTGTTCGTTCGTTCGTTTGTTTGTTTGTTGGCAGTCTATAACACTTTCAATAGTCTCCTCCAATATCGGAGCTCAAATGAATCCACTTTTCTTTGGTCTTCCTTAGTCAGTATCCAAGATTCACATGCACTTGAGGTGACTGAAAATAATAGTGAACCTCGGGAAACTCTACGAGGGCAATGACAGTATCCTTCAGTCAGTCACTGTGATTCAGAATCTACGGGAAGACACCCAGCAACAACAGCACTGCTTTCTAATATGCAGTTCCCTGCAAAAGCCGATGGCCGTTATTAGGCCTTTTGTGATATTTTCTTTAAATACTATTATAAACAAAGGGTGAGGATGAAAGCACATGATTTTGCAGTAACGCAAAATGCAAGACACATGCAAAAAACTCACCCGGGCATGTGATTTTTCTCTATTTCCTGACTATTTAGGACTTATAGTAAGAGAGATGTTCTTCCTAGTTTCTTCCCTGCAATCTCTTGCCTCCAAGTTTCTATTTTATAAAACAAATCTGGCTATTATATGAGGTGCATGTCAAATGTGTTTATGGTCATGTTTTAATTCTTCATACTATGCAGTTGACCTCATCAATAGAAAATATCCTGTAATTAATTCCTATTATTTTTGTGGTATATATCTGTATTCATATTTTCATATGCTCTACACACAACCACAGCTCGCCTCCCCAACCTTCCATTTCTATTTTCAAAATCTCACATGGAAGGCTAGATGGCCTCTATTCCCCCATGGGGGGCAGTCTGCATCAGCAGCCCACAGGCCCCCACTGCTCATGCACGAACTCTCTACAGTTTCAAATGCCTAATAAGCAACCGAGCTTTTCACTCTGGGCTTTACATTTAGCCAACATGTCCATCAGCACTCTCATCTTCATTCTGAGGGCTCTGCCTTTGGAGAAGAGTCCGTTTTCTTTGTCACAACCTCAAAGAATGAATTTCCTCAACTTAATAAAAACTAAACAAAAACAGGAGAGTGAAGAAGAAATCCTAAGAAGGTACTGCTTGAAAAATATTAAAATAGAGCAGAGGACATTTTGTGATATTTAAAACCATCAGTTGTATATAATTTCAGGAAATACCCATTATTGTGTTTTTTTTCATTATTGTGTTTTAAAAGTTTTTGTTCTAATACAGCAGTTGAAATGATCTTATTTTTCAGTTAATTTCTCTTTCAGTTAGATGTCTTTGGCAATTTTATTACTTTATTTTTTAGGTTTGATGGTTCCTTCTGTGGCAGTTACATAATCTCCTGCCAGCTCACAAAAGGGTAGAGCCTAGCCTGTCGATCAGTTTTTAGCCAATGAAGCCTCTCTGTGGCTATTGCCTTCTCTGGAGGTTTCTAGAAACTCCAAGGAGGAAGCTCCTTGGAGGTGGAAAACACTTCTGTCTTCTTCCCTGGAGAGAGTACTGTGGACAAGTCACATGGAGCTATGCTGATGGAGCCAGAACCCTGGAGCTGCAGGAGTCATGTGGAGACCCGTGCCTCTGCTGAGATGCTTCCACCACCACTGGATCCACAAGACTTTTCATACACTGGTCTGTGATCTTCTTGCCTTCAGGATCATTGCATGTGTTGCATGAGTCTGAAGAGGAATTTATGTATTGGTATCAGATATATTAACTACTATCAGACTTATGAATTTTATCTGGACTGGACTGGGATATTTTCTTAATGTTTCTTAAAATATTAATCTTTGATATAAAGTTCTCTCTTACACACATATAAGGATCTATGAATTTGCTTTTCTTGTCAACTGGGACTAACACAAAATCTAACAGAAGAATATATAGAGGAAGATAATGTCTAAATATTTGGAAAAATATTTTATTATTTTATAAGCATCAACATGTGAATTAAAAAAGTTTTGTAAAGGGAATTACAGTTTTATGAAATATCAAAAATGTAATCTATTTGCACACTGTTTTAATCCATATTTAAGACCACATGGAGTTTGAAGAGCATCTAATACCCAAGAATAAGCATTTCATAATTTTTTTTGGGGGGGCATCACTGCCTCTGGTGGTCATGGACGCCACCCAGTGCTGCTCCTGAGTGCAGTCCCGCACTCAACCACTTACGCCACTGGGGCTCAGCCCCATAATTTTTTTTTAATATAAAAGTATTCAAATGTTCACACGTGTATGGAGCTTGGTCATTTATGCACTGAGCTTCTTAACCAGAAGCTCAAGGATTCCATGGGAGAATGATGTGGTTTTTTATTCCTATGAAAGTTACAATCTTGGACACATATAAGGGCCATTCTATTCTGTCTTATCGATTTGCTATGACTCAGATGGCAGTGAGTTGGATTTGTTGTTGTTCATACACAAAAGACTCAAAAAGCTTCATTGTCCATCAACACTTGATTGGATTAATAGAATGTGGTATATAAATAGAAAGGATTACCATTCTACCGTGTAAAAACATGTCCTTTTACATGCTAAAACGTGAATGAGTCTTGAAAATTTATTTTGAATAAAATAAATGAACCATAAATGACGAATACTACATGATCTTACATGAAACACTCAAATACACAGAGAAATGCATTTCCACCACAAAGCAAAGGAAGTGTCTTATTAGTGATCCTGGGTGTCAGAGAAATTATGAAAATGGGAGTAATGTTTTTTTTTTTGGGGGGG
>PVJH01032401.1:0-22705 GCA_004026705.1 Nesogale talazaci | reverse complement strand
ACAGAATATTGGATGATGTAAGATACAGCAATAATAATAATAATAGAAAAATAATAATATGTAATAAGGGTTCCTGGGGGTGAGGTGGGGGTGAGAGGGGTTAAAGGGGAACAGATACCAAAGAGTTCAAGAGGAAAGGAAATGTTTTGAAAATGATGGTGGCAGAAATTGTACAATTATGCTTGATTTAATTGAATTACTGGTTGTTACAATAGCTATGAGAGCTCCTAATGCAATGATCTAAAAAAAATGCTTGCAATCGTTAACCATTAGGGACAGGTAAGTCAAAACTATAAATGAGATACCATTTCACCCTGGTCACAATGACATTAATCTAAACAATTGAAAACTACTAAGGCTGGTCGTGCTGTGGGGAGATTGGAACGCTAGTGTGCTGCTGATGGAAATGTAACCTGGCACAACCACTGTGGGAATGGCATGGCGCTTCCTTCAGAAGCTAGAAATACAGGTGCTCTGTTGTTGGTAGGTGCTATAGGGCTGGTTCTGACTGACGGTGGTCCTATGTACAACAGAAGGAAACACTGCCTGGTCTTGCATCAGCCTCACAATTGTTAGGTTTGAGCCCACTGATGTAGCCACTGTATCAATCCATACCGTTAAGATCTTTCTCTTTCTCACCGACCCTCTACTTTTATCCAGTAACTCCACTGCTAGGAACAAAAAAGATTCAAAAGTTCATGGAAAAAATGGTGCTATCTTTTAACTCCATTTTTCCACAATTTTTTTGTGTGAAGCATCCTTCTGTGTATTCTAGAGCCTCGTATATCCTACACGGGGGCTGAGCCCCAGGTGGCGTAAGTGGTTGCGTGCGGGACTGTGGCCCGTGGGCTTGGCGGTTCAAATCCAGTGACAGCTCTCAGGAGCAACACTGGGTAGCGCCCATGACCACCAGAGGCAGTGATGCCCCCCCCAAATATATACATATATCCTACAGAAATAAGAGCTGTGATACAAATACAGATACGCACACTGGTGTTCATTGCAGACTATTCACAATAACAAAGGGCAGAAACAATTTTAAGTGCCCATCAATGGATTAATGGGTAAACAACTCTGACACATACGTACAATGGAATGTTATGCAAATCCGTAAAATAATGAAGACTCTGTTATTCTTTGCCACACTGAGAATGAAGACTGTTCTCAGCAACCAGACCATCCTGAAGGAGCACACAATTACTGTAAAGGCCCCAAAGGAACCTAGCAGAGGAACTTCAAATCATATCCACATAGAACTCAAGTCTCCTTGGGGGCGGGGTGGGGGGGAGGCCTTGAGTTGACAAATGGCGAGGGGAATAGGAAGGAACTGACGACAGGCCCCACAATCTGTAGTCACGTACAGAACATGGGCAAGTGTTACACTAGGCTGCACAAACAAGATGAAGTCAGTGTGCTCACTTCTCCATCAATGTCATTCCTTAGGAGAGTGGGCCTGGCACTGCATTTTGTAACTTCTTGGCTGAAAAATACATTTGGAGGGTTTGGAGAAGGACAGGTGTTGCTTGTTATATCTCAACCCCCCAAAAGATGAGTTAATTCTTGAAGGAACACCACCCTTGCAGGTTTCCCAAAGCTGCCCATCTTTACAGAAGCAGAAAGTCTCCCATGAAATGACTCGTAAGTTTAAAGTGCTAGCCTTCTGTTTAGGAGTCCAGTGAGTAATCCACTATGCCATCAGGACCCCTAACTAGATGGTAGATGTGAGTTGATAAGACATGACACAAAACCAGGCAAGGCAGCACAACATGGTCAAAGCAAAGGAAGTCAGTACATAAGCGGCAATAGTGGTAAATACAATTACATATACAATCCAACAGTAACTGTGACAACAAACAGTAACTTACAAGTAAACGCGTGCTAGTTAGGAGTTCTTGTGGGATAATAGGTTACACATTGGGCAACTAGACTCATGATCAGCAGATCAAAAAACTACTAGCTGCTCTGAGAGAGAAAGATGAGGCTTTCTACCTGCACCGTTACAGTCTCCGCAATCCACAGGGGCAGTTCTGCCCTCTCCTATCGTGTCCCTATGAGTTAGAATCAACTCAGGGTCATTGAGTTTTGTTTTTTGACATTGGTAGTTATGCAAACTGAATAAGAGTGGGATGCCTTACGAAGTACGGTCATGTGCTTATAGAGGTTTGGCAGGGGATGTTCTACACACATATTGGCAGGCACTACAAATATATCCATGTATACAGGTGTGTGTGTGTGTGTGTGTGTGTGCGTGTGTTAAAATGTGTGGGGAAATTTCATTATCTTTTAATTTCATTTTCCCACAAACTCTTTGAAGCCCCCCTCAAGTATAGTCAAGAAAACTTCTTACACAGAACCAGTATCTTGTGGAACTGAGTTACTGGGCTTCGTGATTAGAGACCAGAGTCTCAGAGAATGGGTATCAATCAAGGTGAATCAGTCCATAAAGACAGCGCTCTACATCCTACTTTGGTTGGCAGCCATAGGGAATTTAAAAGTCTGTGAATGACTACATAAGATGCAACTACTACAGAGATCAGAATAGAAGGTCCCAAGCAGAGTGGGGGAAAAATATAGAACAGAATCCAAATTCATTAAAAAGACCAGATTGACTGGTCTCATAGAGACTGGAGTAACATCAATGGTGAAGGATCTTGGATACTCTTCAAATTCAGAACTGAACCCACTCTCGGAGATCACCAGGCCTGCAAGGTTTACAACAGCATCCGTGATGAATGTGCTCCTCATAACATTCATCTACACAAGAACAAAAGGGCAGCAAAATTCAGAAGGCAAGAAAGGGCTGAAAACGTGAGTGGATGGAAACCGAGAACTCAGAATGGAAGTGGGAAAACTGACCAACTCAGGGGACTGCAACCAAAGTCGCCAAACAAGGCCTAAATTGCTGCATGGTAAATGAATTTGCTTTGCAAATATTCACCTAAACCATAGTAAAATGTTTATTTGGTGCTTTCATAAAGAGCAGCATAGGGTCGAGGCTATGGGAAATCATAAAGCGCAGCATAGGGTCGAGGCTATGGGAAATCATAAAGAGCAGCATAGGGTCGAGGCTACGGGAAACCGCTGCGCTGGATAGTAGTGTTCCTTTGCAAAAAAAAAAAAAAAGCAGCATAGATTGAGACATACAGAGGGAAGATGATGTTTGAAGGAAGAGTCAGCTGCATCTACAAACCAAGGAACACCAAGGACTGCTGGAAAAAGGACTAGATGTAAAAGAGCAAAGTAAGATTCTTTTTTTCCCCTCCAGAACAGACACCCTGAATTTGTTTCTAGCCTCCAGAACTATGAGAAAAATAAAATTCTTCTATTTAAAGCCAAGAAAGCAATAAAAATAAACTATATTCTTCCCTACCATAAAAATGCTTCAGTTTAAGTTTCATCACAGCTCTTACAAGAAATTCTGAGTCTATAAAGCTCTGTAGCTGGGAAAATAAGTCTCTAAGCATCTTTCCAAGCATCTATACCTGCCCTCTTTTCACTAGCAATAGTACTTCTAGGTATCATGGTAATATCTATATAAAGATACCCAAATCATATTTATGTTAGACCTAGTTCCACAGTTATAGGAAGATTAAAAAGAAAAGAAAGAAGGGGCTACACACTAGAGAGAAAGACTCAGTAGCTGAACTAAATTAACTTTAAGTGCCTAAATCATCCAGTCATAGATGATTGGGTGTCCAGGGACTGTAGGAAAAAAATAATCACAGGTAAGGGAGACTGCTGGTATTTAAAGTCTTAAAAACATAAACTAATTATAGCTCATATATTATAAATGCCACACCTTAAATTCCCATGGTCACATAGTAGTGAAATTTAACCATTCTATTTAGACTCTCATGACATTAGGTACCCGAACACACAGATTTCTAAGAAATTTTAATTATAAGAATTCAATTCTATGAAAAAAATTACTAGTATTTGTTATGTCCGGTGCTCACTGAGCAAAGAAACACCACCCCTTTACTAACCTACCACACGTCACTACATGAGTCACCTAAAAACAAGATTTTCCTCCTGTGTTTAGAAACATGACAACCTTATACTAAGCAACAAGTAAGTGATAAGGTACAAGTTTAGACAACTTTCAGACGAAAACACCTGACCATACTTGAACAAAAAGCATCATATTGGTCCAAGAATTTTATTGTCTATCACTATTATTCTTACTTTTACATTTTGGATCCTCATGAAAAACTTTCAGAAGGTCTACCCTTGCTCATTGTAACCTGAAAAACTAACAATTTTTCTAGAAGAAGAAAGGGCCTATGTAGCAATGCTGACATAATTCAGCTGTACTTATGCTTTCTGAGCACCACAACCAGATTCAGGCAACTGAAGTTCCAAAGTATTTTAAGCAATAAATATATGCTCAGAGACTAAGTGCTAAAGATCACCATATCATCATCTACTTAATAAATACTTTGTCAGTGGTATAAGATCTTGTTGGACATATGTGTCAACCCTGTAAAACAGATCATTTGTGGCTCAGTATAGTTTTGCATAGAGATGCTTAACGTTGTTGGCTAATGACTGACTCTCAGATAAATTTTATCATTAGAGCTTCCTGATATCTTGCAGATTACTTACTATCCTTTTGAAAACCTTTACATCATAAATTTGAAAGGAAGTATTTTCCTTCTGCATTTAAAAATAAATATACATTTTTCTTTATAAGCGATAAACCACGATTTAAATAATAAAAAAATAGAGTCCACATGACTTTTGTTTGGAACCATGTTAATTTTGCTCGATAAAAGTGGAGACACAGTGATGCCCCCCCCCAAAAAAAAGGTGGAGTCAATTATGTTAGAATTTTCCCTTGTAATTCAATCAATAATCTTACTTTCTTCTAACAAAAACAATGATATTCCTCTCCTTCCCACATTCACTTGTTATAAATTTTGGATACGGGAGCAGAAAAAAAAATCATCACTCATCCATTTGCACAACCAGAGTCAAGCAGAATCCCGGACAACCTCAATTTCTTCATAGCTTCAATGAAGCTAAAACAAACCAAAAAAAAAAAACTAGTACCCACTCTCTAAAAATGTAATTCATTACGCGAAGATGATAGTGCAGTTTTGATGCAGGGTGTGTAGTATACAAATCTTATAAAGAAACAATCAAGAGCAAGACCTATTTGACACAGTTCATTAAAGACCCAACGATATCTTCGACAAGGGAGCTCTGGTGACAGAGTGGGTTCCCCTTGGGCCACTGACCACAAGGTTGTCAGCAACTGGAAGCCGGCAGCTGCTCTATGGGAAGAGGAGGCTTTCTGCTCCCAGGCAGAGTTCCTGTCTCCATAGCTCAGGGGGACAGGGCTGCCCTCGCCTATACGGTCTTCGTGAGTCAGAATCAATTTGATGGCAGTTTGCTATGAGTTTGGATATCACCTAAAATAAATATGCACTGATGAAGGGATCTACATATAGCCTCCTCCTCGGGGTACGGACAACAGGGAAGTGGGTGGAGGGGCACATCGGACAGTACACGATAGGGCCAAATAATGATAATTTGTAAATGATGAAGGGTTCATGGGGCGAGGGGGAGTGGGGAGGGAGGTGAAATATGGGAAGCTGATACTGGGGGCCTAAGTGGAAGAAGGATGCTTTGAGAGTGCGAATGTGGACTGCATACCACTGATGTATGTATCGATCATGATAAGAGTTGGATGAGCCCCCCCATAAAATAATTTTAAAATAAGAAATAATAAATATGCATTGAAAATCAACCTATCTTGGGCTGAGCCCCGGTGGCGTAAGTGGTTGAGTGCGGGACTGTGGCCCGCAGGCTTGGTGGTTCACATCCAGCGGCGGCTCTCAGGAGCAGCACTGGATAGCGCCCACGACCACCAGAGGCAGTGATGCCCCCCCCCCCAAAACAAACAAACAAACAAACAAACAAAGAAAAGAAAAGAAAATCAGTCTATCTTAATTTTTAAATTAAGTACGATGTATGAACTGTACAAGGGGCCCCAGGGTGTAGTGCTTAAGCATTAGGCTGTCATTCGCAAGGTCCAACCCATCAGCTGCTCTGCAGGAGAAAAACCAGACTTCCTACTTCCATAAACAGTTACAGCCTCAGAAACTCACAGGACAGTTCTACCCTGTCCAGTAGGCTCACTATGAGTCTGTTATCATGAACTGTACAGAAAATAGGCAAATAATTAAATCTATATAACTTTCATTGTCATCCACATTGACTGAACTGAGCACACCCTGCTTCAGGGCTAGAGACTGTGTAGAGCATTCGTGCAGTCATTTCAGGAGAGTCAATAATCATACTGTAAGACAGGCATTAGAGTTACACCTACTTCACAGATAAAGAAACGGAGGTTTAAAAAGTGAGTAGTAGAGGTGGGCTTTGAACTCCAGAATTCTGGCCCAAGACTCTTTAGCCACAATGTTATAATGCTGCCTACATCCAAGAGAACAAGCACTTAATACAAAATCATTAGTAGTAAAGTGACCGGAGGGGGAAAGGTCTGGACTTGGCAGGGTGGGACATGAACAAAAAACTCCTTCACAGCGTCTGCCACCACACTGCAGGAGCCCTGGTAGCGTAAGGGGTTCCGAGTTCAGCAAGTGGAAACTACCAGCCACACCCTGGGAGACAGCAGAGGTGGCTTCCCGCTGTCCTACGGGGTCACTAGAGTCTGACTGAACTTGGGCAGTTTGTTTACTGTCCCATTGCCTATTTACCTTAAAGCCCACCTCATAACCACTATGCCACCAGGGCTTCATGCCTATTTATGTTGAAGAAAGTCCACCTTCAACGTCCAAAATAGAAGTGAGTCAAGTGAAGGAGACAAAACCGAAGCGAAAAAGTGTACTTTGTCACATTGGAGTTTATGAACTAACTCGCTCACAAGGCATTTTCTCAATCACTGGCCCAGTAAAGGACCTTCTAAAAGATCATGGGAAAAATTCATTATTTTTTAATTCCATTTTCCCCACAAACATTTAGAAGCTTCCTGGTAATTTCGAACATGTTTGGAATTCAAATAGTTTCACAGGCAACTGTAAATTTTTCCCCCTTCATCTTTGAATTTAGAAAAATTTGGAGTCCAAATATTAGAGAAAAATGAACTCTAATTAGAGAATCGCCATTATTATTATTTCATAAATACAGACTACCAAAAAATACTGTTTTAAAACACAAAAGTCAAATGAGGGGTAAGGGATTTCGGCATATCAGCAGGGTTACCAATCAAGCCCACTGCCACCAGTCAATTCTGCCTCAGAACAACCCCATCGGACAGACGCCGAGTACTCCATAGGCCTCCCCAGGCTGTAAATCTCTACAGAAGCAACCTGCCACACGGCTCTCCCATGGGGTGAGGGAGACATCCAGGAGAGCAGTCAGTCAGGACTGCTGACATAGAAGCCACCACAGCAAACCCAGCTCGCTGTCACAGCAAACCCAGCTCGCTGTCTCAGAGCTGATCCGAACTCAGAGCTACTCTATAGGGAAGAAGAGAACTGCCCCTTAGGGCTTCCAGGGCTGCCCCGTCTTTACGGAAGCAGACTGCAGTATCTTTCTTCCAAAGAACAACTGGCAAGTTTGAACAGCCAACTTTTTCGTTAGCGATTGAGCACTTAACCATTGCACCACCAGAGGCCTTAAGTATAAGCCCAGGACCTGTTGAAACACAGTCTTCCCCTTAAGTGACTTGAATCGCCTGAAAAGACAACTGGAAACAAACCAAAGGCCAATTTGGTGAGTAAGTAACATCTCTATTTCTAACTTTTGGCAGACTGGCATTCTAAGCAAGCTCATGCAAGATAGAGGTCCACTGCTTCCTTGTGTCTTTAAAGTTTTCATTTTATGCCATAAAGATAGTTTTTATAAGTTATTATCAGTAGCACAAGAAGACTTGTATTTAAATAAAATTCTTTTATTTTTAAACGTACAGTTTTTTTAATAAGAAAATGTTCCTTTGATTATTAAAAGATCATTTTATTGGGAACGCTTAGAAGTCTTGCATATATTGCTTGTGTCAGGCAACCTTATAGATTAAAAAGAAAATTAATGGTGCTTAAATTTAAATCGCCTAGGAATGTTTTCATGATTCTTTATCATGCAAGAATATCCTGTGGATAAATGTCTGAGTTCCCAGATTTTCTAACTGCACCTTGTCTAACCAAACAGTCAGTAGAGTTTCCTTTGAAGTTTAATTAAAAACCACAAGATCAACATAAAAATAATCAGAGTTAAGAAAGTTTCAGCTTGTAAAGACAGATCACAGAGACAAATCAAAATACTTGTACAGTGCTCATAAAAACACTAGTAAGGGCTGAGCCCCGGTGGCGTAGTGGTTGTGCGCGGGACTGCGGCCCACTGGGACGGAGGTTCAATTCCAGCAGTGGGGCTGGGCCTCCTGCTCCCACCACCGGAGAGCAGTGATGTCCCCCACCCCCACACCCCCACCCCCGAAAAAAAAACAACATTAGTAAAATGGTCAGTTCTCTCAGTCTTTAGAATGACTAGGTTGTTTCTATTTTCTGATAAACTTGAATAATAAAAACTGCAATCAAAATGCATCCAAAGCCTGAATCAAAGACTTCTTCTTATATCATAAGTGAGTTCATTCAGTTGCTTAGAAATGCATCTTCTAAAAGCTGCATTCAACTTCAACTGCCTACTGCTTGGTATCGCTGAACTAGACAGATTTTTTCACCAATTGTTTCTTTGTACAAAGATATATTTAGACTCATGAATATATTCAGTGCCTTCAGATTCCCCATATTTTGAAAATAACTGGAGACTTCTCTTCAAGTTCCCACATAACGTATTAAAAACACAAACATGGTCCATGACTTGACTAAACAAACATCATTGATCCACCTTACACATATGGCAAAACACTAAGGCAATATTGCTGTTAAGCATGCCTAGTAAATTGACAAACTCTCAAGAGAAGGAGATTATACTTGCATTCATCCTTCTGGATGATGCTCCAGGCTGATTACAAAAGCATGCATGCCTTGCTGTGGAGATCAACAACTAGAACACAAATTCTCTAATTTTAAAAAATGAAACAATTTGAGTTTTTAATAAGAGGAAAAATTAACCTCTGAAATAAGCTTCCCATTTGAATGACATGTCATAAAGCAAATGTCTTTCCCAGATTTGTGTTATAAGGAAACACTACTTAATAAGCAAATAGCAAACCTAAATCAACATTATTTTAAAAATGACTAATAATTTGTGAATGTGTGCTTCTTTGGTGCCAGACATGGTGCTTTTGCATTCTCTCATGTAATGCTTAGACCATTCCTGTAAAGGAGGTATACTAACATTACCCCTATTTTACAGGTGGGCATATGAGCAGTCACATGACTTGCTTAAATCTTATAAAGTATAAAGTCAATTTAGATTGAGACCCTAACACTATTAAGTGCTATGCTACACTGCTCCAGGTTGCTAGAGGTATTTTTGAACACCTGCCTAGAGAAAAGAAATACATGTAATAAAAGAGTTTCCTGACACCCACACACCCCATATTAGAATAACTGGACGGTTACTTTTGTTCTGAACTATAGTGACTTCCTCAATCTCCCCCTCCCACAAAATGAGCTTTCTTAAGAGACTAAGCTAATATGCTATGACATGTTAACATTCGGTTTATTCTGATCCCTGCCTGAGATACACTAAATATTGTCATTATGAACAAAGAGTTTCTCAAAATCTTGCTGTTTCTCTAAAGGTATTCAAAGCCACAACCAGAGAATCTCTGCACAATGAACAAGTTGCATGGAGATGTCCCTAAGATTTTTTTAACCACAAATATAACTTCTTACATTTTTCTATTTTTCTGAAACAGTGAAAAAGTAAAGGAGTTTGTTTTTCTTTTTTTAAGTGGGTGAGGCATACAAAGTAGGAAAGGAAGGAAGAACAGGTGAGGGGGAAGGTAATGCTCAGAAACACATACTTAGCAAGGATTGAAGAGGATTCAGTGTCTGGTTACACAAATGTATCTTAACAATAATCACCCAGCAGAAAGAAAAGGGGTGGAGGGGGGTGGCGCTTGCTTCTAATTGTGAATGACACTGAAAGAAAGCTGGAAAGATACTTGCTCCTCAATCTTTTCAGATCAGCTTGTTCCACACTCTCTGTCCATCATCCCCTGCAGAGCTGATGTCTCCTTCCCATGGATACATTTGGCTTGTCTCTCTCCTACTGCAGGCACTATACCAAATTTTTCATTATACATGTTTAGGTTGTAATTGCTTCCCTCACTCCCTTGGACTTGTAAATTCCAAAAGGCAGGGCAGTCTCTTCTATCGTCTCTATAAACTTTTACTAATCTGAGTTTATCAAGAATCAAGACACTGGCAACAAGAGTTCCAATTACATTTTGAAATAAAAACAGGGCAAAAGTGATACTAAATGGTCAAAAATTGGAAGAAATCAAACAGAACATAGAGATTAATTCTAAGACTCAGACAATAATTTAGTCTAGTGTTGGGTCACTGAGTGTGACAACCAGGGTTTAAATCCCAGTTCGGTCATTCCTAGGGGGCGAGGATAGAATCTCTTGGAGGACCATTTTCTCCATATGTAAAGGAGGAATACTGATAGTTCCCTTGAAATGGTTGTTGTGCTGACTCCATGGCCCGCCATATAGCAAACACTTAAAATATGGTCGCCACTATGAGAACGGTTCATATTGGAGGCCTCGGGTGCACAGTCGCAAACATGAACAGTTGTACTTCAAAGCCAAGGGCACACATTTGGGGAGGTAAGTACATGTGTCCTTGCTGCCAGGTGCCTTTGTGTTGATTCTGACTCAGCAGCCCTGTGGGCAACAGATCAAAACACTGTCCAGTCCTGCACCCCCTTCACTGTGCTCACGTCTGAGCCCATGTTGCAGCCACTCTGTCAATCCATCTTGTTGAGGGTCTGCCTCTTTTCTGTGGCCCCTCTATTTTACTAAGCAGAATGTCTTTCTCCAGGGACTGGTCTTTCTTGATATGTCCGAAGTATGTGAGACAAAGTCTTGCCACCATTGACTCTAAGGAGCACTCTGGCTGTATTTCTTCCAAGTCAAAATATTTGCTATAAAATCATGGCCACCTTATTAAATAAAAATATTACTATGTGGAGCTACTATTTCTCACTGAATTCTTCAGCTGGGTTTCCACAAGTTCCAAAAACCTATTTGGTCTACTGCCCCCTTTTCAAAAAAAAAAAAAAAAAAAAAGAGCATTCAGTGCCTTCCTGGCAATTAAAACCTTCTGTACTATAGCCCATTCAGGATCAAGTGTAAAACACCTGCTTTTGCAACAGCCCCCCTGGATCCTTCCTACCCCTCCCCACTCACACCCATACCCCCAACCAAGGAGTGGTATTGTTAACTTTGGGAAGCATCAAACTTCTAAAGGTAATGTTTCCATTTACACCATAGCAAAATGGCAGTTTGGACATCTTCAAGGGACCCAGATCATGTTTCTTTTTAATGGTAGTTGAGTTTGGCGGATAAAAAGAAGAGTAATAGTGGAGGTGTATGGTAAGGTTTTCCAGCAAAATTCTCAGAGGGAAGGTGCAGGTACATTGTTGTGATGGAACAAATTCTTTGGCACAACTCTTTTGGCTTTTTTCTCACTAATGCAACTTTAAAACTCCTTAAAAGGTCTCCTTAATAAGCTCCCATGATCATCTTCTCTCCTTCAGGAAATCTATCAAGATTACCTCTTGAGGATCCTCAAAAACAATCACCATAATGTTCTAAACTGACCTTTCTGTCTTGAATTTCATCAGTCCAGTAGATCTCTTTGGAAACTAGTGGTTTGATTGGACCTTAATCTCGGCAAAGTATTGGTTAAGTAAACCTAAGATTCATCCCTGGTTGTGATGTGCTCAATAAAGTCATCTCTATTAACTTCAATCTTGCTTAAAGACTGATGGAAAAATTGCCTCTGTGTTCGCTAATCTTTGCACATCACATTTGGCACACATTGAGCTGAAAGCTTCCTGAGGTAGATGGCCACTTAAAATTGAAAATGACAAACCATGTGAGATCCCAACTTCAGTAGCTATCACATCAGTGGTAATTCTATCGCTTTCTGCCACCAGTTCCTGGACTTCAGCCACAGTTTCATTAAACTTAAATCTTCCTTAACTTGGCTCAGCTTTCTGGTCTTCCCAACCTTCCTTAAAATGTTTGATACATAGAAATACTATTGTTGCTTTTTCATGTGGGGCATAAAAAAGTACTTGTTGCAAAGCGTCAACAGTTTCGGAAGATGTTCACTTGAGTTTTGTTAAAAATTTGGTATTTGCCCTCACCTCAAAATCATTTCTTTCTTTAAAAAAAAAAAATTAAACCCTAATAAAACTAAGGCAAGTGTATTTCTGAGAGAACCTATCTGCAGATTTCTACTGATGACAGAGATATGCTCACATATGTGTTTGTTGAATAAACCAGCACCTTTATAAACTAAGCCCTGGTGGCACGCTTAGCTAAGCACTGGACTGCTAACTACAAGGGGGGTGGCTCAGACTCACCAGCAATCCTGCAGGAGGAAGAGGAGGCTACTGGCTCCCAGAAAGATGTACAGCCTCAGAAACCCTACCTATGTCTGCGTGTCATGAGTCAGAATCGACTCCGTGGCAAGGGCTTTGGCTTTTGGGATGTATAAATTGGAACTCTAGTAGAAGTACATTTTTATTTACCCTCATTTTATTTTCCCTATTAAAGGGAAAAGAAAGATGGCTGAAGAGCAGAAGAGATTATTTTTACTTCTGCAACCCCATCAACTCTATACTGCTTCTGGCTCCTAACATGCATCCTGCCATTCCTGGCTCTGCCTTGAATTCTTACTTTTCCCTCTACCTAGAATGCTTCATTTTCCTCTTGCTACTCACCCCGCAACTTGTTTGCTAAGCAACTACTGGTCATTCTTGAAGACTCAGTTTTGTTTGCCGCCATTCTCTTCTTTGAGGTTTAAATATCTTGTGATTTCTACACTGTGATCTAATTACTTACTTAATACCAGTTTCCTGCGGTCAGGAATTAACTGGTTGCTGGATTTCCAGCCATGAGGTAAATGAGTGTGAATAAAGAAATATCCTCAGACGAAAGTATAGTGAAGGATAAAGGTAGTAAATTGTCTTTTGATTTTTTTAACTGAATCACACAGCTCTCTAAAATCAACCCCCATTTGTTTCTAAGATCTATAAAATCTACCAGCAACAACCCAGCCCCCATTGGTTTACAAGCATTCATATCTTCTTCCACTCAGTAAGTGAAATATTTTTCCTCGTCTTTCGGAAAGTCTTAAGAACCACATGACCTGTCACTACACTTCAGAGCCAAGGATACCTCACCAAATTTCCCCCTGACAAACAGGAAGGTGAAGGGCACTGTAAAGAGTGTCTGTGCTGCTCAACTGGCCAAGAAGATGCAAGCAATTTGTAAAAAAATCTGAAAAGGTTTCAGTGCTGAGAACCTGAGCAAAAAGATTGATGGGTTAATCTGTACGACCTAGCACTCAGTAAATAATAGTCAATTAACAAGATTCCTTTATCTCTTCCATGTAGACCCATGCTTGACATATTTCAAGATGGGTGGGGTCTTACCATTATGTGACACCTTTAAAAAATGTTACGAGAAAATGTTCTTACTATAGTTACAGATTTCAAAGTGAATGAGAAAAAAAATGAAAAACCAAACACCATGGACCTCTCGCTGCCTAAAATGGAGCAGGAAATGCTATCATCAACACAACAGCAAGCATCTAATGAAAAAACTGTAAAGTCCTTATCTTCAGGGACCAAGGGTGATATTGAACAGTGCTACACAGGAAGGTAGTATATGGTTCCCATCTTCTGAAGTGGCTCTTACACATACCATGAACTGCAATCTACTCCCTCGCATTTAAAGCCAGCCAGTTTCCTAAAATGAAGTGGGGCAAACAGTCAACAATTTGGAGCAAAATAAATTGAATCACAATTTAATACTATGTGGAAAAATTAATTTCTGGTGATTAAGCAGCTAAATTTTAAATTAAAACTATAAAACAAATTTCAGTATTAATGAAAAACTAAGTTAAAAATGGTAGGGAAAACACAAAAGAAAAAGGTTCTGTATTGATGGAGTTAAATATTTTTAATCTTGTGCATAATAGTGAATAAAAGAAAATAAAATGCCTAAGTGAAATTAGGGCAAATTTTGCAACAGAACAAAAAAAAAAAAGGTAACATTGTAAGTATATAAAAATACTAAAAAATCAATTATGAATAACGTAAGTACCCACGGAGAAAGGTAGGCAAAGACAAGATAAACTCAGAAAATAAGTACATAACATATAATAGCAAATATTTTTTAAATGTTCAGCCTTATTGATAAAAATTATAATTAAAACAATAAAACACTAGTGGCTAAGGGAGGGGTCTTGGGGTAAGACAACAGACCCATAAGCTTGGGAAACTCAGTTTACTTTTCATAGACTCAATTTTCCTTGTAAAAGCTACTCTCGGGAGTAATGTGAAAATTAAATAGCAATGCTAACCCAACTTGACAAACCATTAATGTCCAATAGACAATAGCTAAGATGATAAAGAAAATGGATAATGATGAGTGAGGAGGATGGTACAGTGAAACAGAGACATCCTCATACATAATTTGGCAATAAAGATTGCACTAAGCTTTCTGGAAGATAATTTTTGCAGTTTATATCAAAAGTCTGGTCAAAAGGTGGTCATATCTTTTGACTTCTGGAGATTACTTTGCTAAATATGACGATATTCATTGAGTCATCCATTGATTTACACATCAAATGTTGTTGGGTCCTAGTGAACAAACAAGAATTAGTAAAGAGAGTAGAAGCATGGTGGGTAAGTATCGGGGGGCTATGGTGCACATAGGTGGAGCACGTACCATAGTTGGGAGTTGAGTCAAGGAAGCTTCCCAGAAGAAGTAACATTTAAGCTGAGACCTAAAGGATGAGTAGGAATTTGTCAGATAAAGAGATGAAAGAAAATTATTCGAGGCAAAGGGAAAAGCATGAGCAAAAGCCTGGAAACCAAAGGAAGCATGGCATGTCGGGGTTGAACATGAACAGGATGCAAAATCAGGACTTGGGAAAGAGATGAGGCTAGTTCTTTAAAGGTTGGCTCATTAAAAGTCTCGCCAGTAAAATTCTGGTGTGTAGACCTTATTCTAAGGGTAATATCAAATGAGTAAAAAAGCAAATAATTTGTAATAAATATAACTAAAGATTAATGATGTATAATATACCAGGATATAAGATAAATCGAAAAGAATGCACAAGTAGCTCATAAGTTAGATAGGGAGGCTTGTAGTGAAGTTTCACAACTATATAAATTTACTAACAGTTCAATGAATTTTAAGTTTATTAAGAGATACATTTTAGTACACGCAAATTATACCTGTTTTTTTTTTCTTTTTTGGGACAGAGCAAAACTTACTGTGAAAGATTCAACTTTCCTATATAATAAAGTAGAGTAATAAACTATATATCTAATCAACTAGGTGCCACATTTTAGCCTTAAAAATGAAATAGGAGGTTAAGAGGAACCAGTAGTCTTATTCTATGCTAGCTGAAATAAATAATAATTGAACAATTTTCCAAGGAAATATTATAGTGTTTATATTCTGTCATCCACATTTCTCAAAATCTTACTAAATGTTCTAAACTGAAGTCAAATAATTTTACTGGAAAATAACTGTTTATGTCCAAAAACGGTTCAAAAGTTACTATGAATTACAAATATTTAATGCAATTATTTAAATAATATGGACAAACAACAAAAAGTGGTAACAGTCTGAGATGTTTACATCATTTTGAGATGGTTTTCAATCATTTTATTTTGACAATGGGAATTTGAGATATTTACAAATGCAAATGGACCATGGTCATTATTTTCCATTAGCCATTTCATTTTTGTGTACCTTTCCAATCAATATCCATTATTGGAAACATATGCAAAATTTTGTCATTAGAATAAAATACGTGAAACAGCAATATATGAAACTTAACAACAGACTACATTGATACCACAAATGTCTCTTCATCTCCTCACTGTGCTTTTCGAATTTCCCATGGCTATGTATTATTTCTATAATTTAAGTTTCTATAACCCTTTCCAAAAAAAAGAAAAAACATTACGTTTAAGCTTTTATATGTTATGTGCGGTACCCTGTGGGCATAGTGAGTTACACTGGACTGCTAACCTAATAGCCAGTGGTTGAAAGCCTCCAGCTGAACCTTGGGAGGAAAATTAGGCAATCATGTTTCTGTAAAGAAGAACGACTTTATGGAGCAGCAGTTTTACTGTCCTTCAGGGTCACTAAGATTCAGAACTGACTCAACAGTAGTGAGTTTTAAATGTACTTCGCAGGAAGCGATTTCATATTTGTCTTGGTTCAGCAGTAGAATTCTAGCCTTTCATGAGACATTTATGCTTGTTTACAGCCAGTGTACCTCATGTGCGGTCACCATCCCTCTGTCAGTAGAGGCTTGTATGTTGCTCTGATGTTCAACAGGTTCCAGTGGAGCTTCTAGACTAAGGTAGACTATGAAGATAGGCCGAGAGATCTATTTACAAAAACCAGCCAATAAAAACCCTACAGATCACAATGGTCCAATCAGCAATTAATCATGGGAATGGTGGAGGCCTGGTTAGCATGCTATTCAGCTGTGTAAGGGGTCACCAAGAGTTAGAGACCAACTCCACAGTTGTTAGCAACAAACGAGAGGTATGACCATGTTTTACTATTTGAGAGGGCTTCAAGAAGTTCATGAAAAACTAGCATGGCAAGATAATGGAATGTGGGGCCAGTCTCAATCCCAACTACATGGACATGCACCCCACCTCTTCCAACCCCCCTCCCCCCACAAGAATGCACTTCAGAGGACAGCACTGAAGTTACAGCTCGGGGAGGGAGGCGTGTATGATCAGAGCACACTGTAGCAAACAAAAAGGGAAGGAGAGAGAGTGGAACACATCCTGGCCCACCAAGCCCTGAGCAGCCCAATGCACAGAGAGGACCATGGGGCAGGTCCCACCACAAGACATGGCCTCCCTCACTGACCTATGGTGCTACGGGGCACAACACGGGAGACAGTGTGAGTATTGTGCCCAATCCGACTCCACCATATTGAGTCAAAACACTATGGGCAGGCAACAAAGCAGGAAGGGGAGTGAAACAATGAAATCCCCAGGGAGCACCAAAAATAGACTTTGTGGCCAGTGTTTCGGACTTCATCAGATTTGACTGGAGAACTTGTCGAAAGGTCAACAAACAGACCTGGAAACTACTTTCTTTTTTTTTATCGTTGGTGGTGGTTTATTTTGTTGTGGTGGTTGTTTTGTTTGGCTTCCCCTTGTTTTCTGTGCTTATTATTGTCTCTGCATGTCTATCTGGATAAGATAGGCAGGACAAACAATCCGGAAGAGAAAACAAAGGGACCATCAGTTCCTGGAGTGACAGGGTAGAGGGGGCAAGGGGTAAGGAAGTGGGCTGTCAACAAACCTGGGGGCAAGGGAACAACAAGAGATCCAAAAATCAATGGTGAGGAGGGGGTAGGATGCCTGGTGAGGCCTGATCCAAGGGCAATGCAAACAAGAGAAATGACTGAAACCGAAATAAAGGCCGAACATGATAGTGAAACAAGAGGGAAGTAAAAGGAAATAGAAGAAAGAACTAGGAGGCAAAGGACATTCATAGGTCTAAATACAGGCATGAACGTATGTAAATATATTTATATATAATGAAAAGGAAATAGAGCTATATACTTATATTTATATGTTAAGTATACTTTGTCTGATAACCTAGCATTTTGTGATGCTCACCTTCCTTACAGGATCACTGAAGACAAAATGGGTGCATAAGCAAATGTGAAGAAAGCTGATGGTGCCTGGCTATCAAAAGATATAGCATCTGGAGTCTTAAAGGTTTGAAGATACACAAGCAGTCATCTAGCTGAGAAGCAACAAAGCCCACATGGAAAAAGCACACCACCCTGTGTGATCATGAGGTGTTGATGGGATCAGCTATCAGGTATCCAAAACCCCAAACAAAAAAATCATATCAATGTGAATGAGGGAGAGCACAGAGTGGAGACCCAAAGTCCACCTGTAGACTGGACAGCCCTTTACAGAAGGGTCACAAGGAACAAGCAAGAAAGGTTACAGTATAGCACCAATGAAACATACAACTTTCCTCTGCTTCTTTAATGCTTCCTCCCCTCCACTATAATGACCCCAATTCTACCTTACAAAACTAGCTAGACCAGAGTATGTACACTGGTACAGATAAGAGCTCTCAACACATGGAGGGAATCCAGGACAGATAAACCCCTTAGGACCAGTAATGAGAGTTGGGATACTAGAAAGGTATTGGGAAGGTGGGGGGGAGAAAGGAGGACCCAATAACAATGATCTACCTATAACCTCTCTCTTGGAGTCAGACAACAGAAAAGTGAGTGAAGGAGACAACAGTTAATCTGACATGAAAAAAAAATTGATAAATTATCAAGTATTCATGAGAGAGGGATGAAATGAACTTATATCAAGGTCTCAAGGAGAAAAAAAATGTTTTGAAAATGATGATGGCAACATAGTACCAATGTGCTTGAAACAATAGATGTATGTATGGATTGTGATGAACTGTAAGAGTCCTCAATAAAATGATTTAATAAATAAATGAGATAGTGAATTTTTCTTCAAACTCTTTGAAGTTCTTTCATACATTATTAAGTAATATACCTATATATTCGATATTAAATCCCTTCATACATTATTCAATAATGATGTCTTAGTCTAGTCAGAAAGATGAAGACATATATATTCATGTTTATAGCTACTTAACTTTCTTTTTTCCTCAAGTTGCAGGCTCAAAACAAACATTGCCATCAAGTCCATTCAAAAATCACAGCAACCCTATAAACTTACAGTGACCCAGTAGTACAAAGCAGAACTGCCCCATACTTTCCAAGATTGTAATCTCTATAGAAGCCAACTGTCACATTTTTATCCCACAGATGGAGCAACTAGTAGGTTTAAACCTCTGACCTTTCTATTAGCATATGAGTGCTTTCACCATTGAGTCACCCTCAATTCCTCTATGACACAGGATAAATCAGATGCATATTTAAAATTGTTATCATAAATTAATCTCCAAATTAGCATAAATATGTATCTTAAACATCAAACTTTCCATGAAAACTTGGTAAATGTCTAAAGTTACACCACACTTATCCTGACTGCTTAAAAAGAACATTAAAAAAAAGCTTTTTTTTTTTTAAGAAGTTTTTTTTTTTTTTTTGTGGGCATTACTGCTTCTGGTGGTCGTGGGTGCTATCCAGTGCCACTCCTCAGAGCTGACGCTGAATTTGAACCACCAAGCCCGTGGGCTGCAGTTCCGCACTCAACCACTTATGCCACCGGGGCTCAGCCCAGGAATAAACCTTCTTATGGATGAAGGATTACTGAGTCCTAGAGAGTTATTAAGTAGCCCAGGTCTGCCATGTTTTCCTTATGCTAGCTGTTTATAGGTTTTCTATCTCCTCCCTTGCTGTGAAGCCATCATTTCCCAGCTATCCTCCCCCCTTCCTACCAGCTATCCTTTCTGAGCACTGTAGTGATCCTGCTTTTAGTAGCCCCTTCCACTTTTCATTCCTATTTTGCTCCTGGTAATCTTCTACGAATAAGTAAACCAAATATCCAGACTTATAGGAATTGTGCGGAAGTTAAAAGTTAACAGGATTCAGCTGAGCCCCGGTGGCTTAGTGGTTGAGTGCGGGACTGCGGCCCACAGGCTTGGCGGTTCAAATCCAGCAGCAGCAAGGCTGGGTGGCTCCCACGATCACCAGGTGGCTCCCACGATCACCACGATCACCACCCCCCCACCAAAAAAAAGTTAATAGAATTCAACTAAGGTATCTCCACATACATATACTTGGATGATTCTATTCTAGGTAATGAAGGTTGCAATAGAAATGAACTCATAAGAGAGTGCGAGTTCTTGAGATCTCAAGTCTTGGTTCTTTTACTAGACAAGGTCGGGTGCGTTCAGGGTGGTATGGCTGTAGACGGTTCTTTTACTAGCGATACAGTCAAATTCTCTGGATCAGAAACTGCATGTGCTGTTTCTCTTATCACACTATGAAGAGAGATGTAGGCCAGGAGCTGAGGACTGAGTTCTAGTGTGACCGATTACACCAGCCAGTTTTGTAATTGTCAGCTAGTCTGATAAGCTTGGTCCTGCAAAGGGATCCCTAAAGCATTTGGCCGCTAACCGAAAGGTTGGTGGTTTGAACCTAGAGAGGAAGACGTGGCAGTCTGCTTCAATCAAGCCTTGGAATCTCTACGGAACAAGCTCTGTTCTGTCCTGTTCTACTGGATCGCCACAGATGGAAACTAAGGCAGTGGGTTTTGGTTGCTGGAGTTTTTGTTTGTTTATTTTATAAAACATGTCCTGAATAATTTATGGGACTACTCTAGAATTAAATTAGATCATGAACACAAGAACTCTGAAAAGTATAAAGCAGTACACAAAGGTAAAAGCTTATCATGTGATTACATCTTATTTACATGACCCTGGATACAGTTATCCATTCAGAAAATTCACAACAGAAATAAGAGCGGGAAAGAGAACATTCTCAAATTGCCATCTATTAACTAGGAAGAATAAGAGAGCCCCAAACTCCCCCTTCCCTTCCCCTCTATTTAATCAGTCCCCAGCTCCTTTAGCTCTTAACAATTCCTTTATTTCTACTCACATCTCACAATTCCAATTTAAGTCTTTATAATCTCACACCTGGGCTACTGGGACTGTTTCTAACTGGCTTCATTCATAATCTCTCTCAAGTCTCTCTAGTTCACAGCTGCTAGATCAATTTTCTTAAGACACAACTGTGATCGTATGTCTTCAAATATCTCTGATGACGCTTTCACCTTCCCCATCAAGCTCAAACTCTGAAGGCCTGCAATCTGCCTGGGCAGGCCTCGCGGCTTCACTTTCCTCTCTCACTACCTTTCCAAGCAACCCCCTTCTCAAACTGGTGTGTTTAATTCCTTCATCTATACCTTGCACTTTACTGCCATTAAGTAAGTCTTGGTGCGTACAGCTTCTCTCCACTTACAATACTCTCTTCTTCTCAGCTCCATCCCAGTCTGTAGGCATTCAGTCCATCCTGCAAGGCTCAGTTTCAAAACCACCTACGATATGTGAAGGGGCTTCAAAAAGTTTGTGGGAAAATTACATTATCTTCCCGTTCCATTTTCCCACAGTCATTCTAAAGCATTTTCATATACTTTTCCTTGAACGCCTTCCTTAATATCTGTCTTACCATCAGTCTCACTTTCCTCATTTGTAATATGAGGGAATGGCAACTCCCTTTAGGTATCTTGTGAGGAATCAAGGAGTTTCTTTCCGATTTAAAACATCTAACATAATGCCGGGCATAAACTAAGAGTCTAATGTTCGGTGTTATTATTAATCCTAGCCTCATCATTGCCGCTAGTGACTTTATCTTAGCCTGAAAGCCAGTAATAGATACAGTTACTACCAACTGGCTCTTCATGTTAATGTACTACCACCTCCTCCCTCTTTTGTACTTTCACTCTATATTTGCTCTCCCCCCCCCCACACAGACACACAATTATGATTCTTATGGACATCTTAATATTTACACTTAACAGGTGGTCATATCTAGTAGGTGATCAATACCTGTCTGCTTAATGCATGGTGAAAGAATACTGCAAAGTTGGCGGTATTATACATGCCCCATAATCTATAGAAAATTACAACAGAATGCTCAAAATGATTAATAAAATTATGATATTTCTTGTCTCAGTCTTAAAACTCTCCTTTCATAGTTCTCTGGAGTATCTTTGCTACCACTCTTTTAAAAACAGACATTCCAGTTAATTCATGCAGCAAGTGGTGCAACAGCAAAATATATATGAGTTAAAATGTAGCCAAATACTGGAGCACAAAGACCCTGGGAAAATTCAGCCAAACAGAGCTCTGGATGAAGTGAAATCAGAGGATAATTCGAAGTAAAAGGTATTTGGCTACAAAAGTGTTGTTTCACAGACTCCTTCCCTCCCATCCCATCCCACTCCACACCCAGCTACTTCTTCACCCAGGACAACATATAAATAACTGACATAATCAGGCTGCAGGAACTAGATATAAAAATGTCATTTAGCTCACTAACTTAGGTTACCAGAGGATCAATTTAATTACCTATGCCAAAAGTGACTAAAAACGTGTCAAGATTCTAAAGTAACCATGTTTAGGCAAATGAAGCCACATCAAGGAGCTGGGGCTTTGCTAAGCACTAATCACTCACCTTAAGAAAATTAGTATGTAACAACTTGACAGATATTATTATTACCTATACTTTTTTCAACATGCCCAGGAAAATAAAATTACAATAATACTGGCTTCTGGTTTATTTGCCTGACTCTACTAACCTTTAATTCAGCAGTTCGCAACATGTATGGCGATGACCCCTTTGGGGGGCGAACGACCCTTTCACTGGATTCACAACAGTAGCAAAATGACGGTTATGAGGGAGCAACGGAAATAATGTTATGGCTGGAGGGTCACCACAACATGAGGAACGGTATTAAAAGGTGACAGCATTAGCAAGGTTGAGAATCACTGATTGCTTTGTCAGCCAAAATCAGGCCTTGTGACCAC
>PVJH01032400.1:0-22688 GCA_004026705.1 Nesogale talazaci | reverse complement strand
ACGGGGATTAACCGATTTTGCTTTCCCATTAGTTTAAAATGAGTCATCCTTGATGCGGGCATGAGAATCTCACAATCATCAAGAAAGACGAACCAAGAGTGGAGTGTGTCCTTTGCACTTTGAAATAAATACCTGCACTGAACCGCCTTTATCCCGAGATGACAAGAAGTGGCAGAGAAGTGACAAAGAAGCTGCAGAATCAAGAGCCCGAGACAGCTGTGGGCTCCCATGCCATGAAGAAAACTAAGTGGGTTTGGGCAGGAGGCCTGCTGGCAGAATGGGTTGCCTCTGGACTTCATCCTGCAGGAGCTAATTTTACTGACCCATCGAGGGAGAGGGGAGCATCTGTGGGCTGCAGCTTACCGGAAGAGTGAGCACTTAGTTGGAAAGTTACACTTGCTGAGAGGCTAAGAACTAAAAGAGCGTTATAACACTTGCCCAAGCAGGCCACAAGACCAAGGGTCTAGAGTAGCCTGACAGCATAAATCAGAGGAGCCAGTGCTGGCCAAAGAACTGTATCTAGAGCGTTCCTGATCCTGAATTATAACCGTTTGACTTGCTTAATAAGCCTGATAGTTGTGAGTAATCTCAGTCGGTTCTGTGTGGTCACCGCAGTGGGTTGTGGAACTCAGCACAGAAGTAAAGAGTACTAAAGCTCACTCAAATTATGGAGCTAAAGTCTGAACCCTGTACCTGACCTCCAGACTCCACATTCTTGAACACTGTGTCATATTGGTTCTCAAATTTGTTATTCAGAAAGCAGGTAAGTGCTTTTCCCAAATGCCAGCCATGGCAAAAGTCATTTTTGTAGCTACATCTTATCCCTCAGCAAGGAAATAATTAGGATGCAATGCTTTCTTTAAGAAATTCTAAGAAGTTCTGTATGTCAAGTGCACCCATTTACTCAGCAGAATATAACTACTGTCTCTGCAGTTCCAAAGAAACATATTGAAGTTGAAATGGTCATGATTCAAAATTGACAAGAATAGACAGACTTGAAAAGTCATATATGTTCATTATTTCATAGAATCAACTATCTAGTAGATTGGTAGATAGTATTTTAAGAATAAATTTTAGTGAGTCAGCAGATTCCAGGAAATTTGGGATGCTCACATTTTTCAAAGCATTCTCGGATATTCCTAGATATGAGTCCCTTAAATTAAAAAATTGATTTGGAATTTTTTGATTATATTTTTATGTCCATCTTTTTAATGTCCACCAGTTAGTAATCTGAAGAAAACTGTCCATTTTTTCAAGTACTAAGTGGTAATATATCTGACACAAAACAGACCTGTTATATACAGAAAAAAGAGAAATGTTAACTTTATAAACATTACATAATTAGAGAAGTATAACCCAAACTATCAGGTAAAAGTAAAAATCACTACAATTACAGATTAATTCAATATGAGTTATGAAATCTTTTTGAAGTAAAGAGAATAAAACACAGGAATAATTTTTCTTATACATATATATAGTGTAAAAATATACATACATACACACACACACACATATATATATATATATATATATATACACTGTGGCCCACAGAACTGACAGTTCAAATCCAGTACTAGCTCTCCAGGCACAAGGCTGGGCTTCCTACTCCCACCAAGGCAGTGATGCCACACACAAATATATATATATATATATATATATATATATATATATATGAAATATAACAAAATTAAAACCTGTAAATAGTTCAGGGTTTGTTGACCTCCAGGAGTACCCCTGGCTGAGTCGGATGGGGTGGCACACCCTGGCCCCAAAGTATATCCTTGGCACTCCATCTGGAACTCCATGCTCTGTTGCACACCCTTAGTGTTTTGCCATGGTGTGGTTGGGTCAGACAGGGTATAAGCTCAATCCCAGGTCAGCCTTGAGTCAGCGAGGGAAGCTGTGTTTCATAGTGGGGCCGGCAGGAATAATTTTTTTAAAAAGACAAGACTCCTGGGCTGAGGCCTGGTGGCGTAAGTGGTTGAGTGCAGGACTGCGGCCCGCGGGCTTGGTGGTTCAAATCCAGCAGCAGCTCTCAGGAGCAGCACTGGGTGGTGCCCACAACCACCAGAGCCAGTGATGCACCGCCCCCCCCCCCAAAAAAAAAAGACGAGACTCCTAACTACGAGATAGGAAGAAGGGGCACCAAAGACAGCAGTGTTCGAGCGAGGGTATGACAGAAAACTGGCAGCTCAGACAGAGTCCGCCAGGATGCTGCGCTCAGAGATCGCTCGCCCAGTGACACGACTCCACTGAGGGGGAAATTAGCCATCCTGTTTGTGTCTTGATAGGAATAAGGTGGGGAATTTGATTGTAGGGGCTTCCATGGGCCCAGTTTAGTTTTGAGTAGCTGAGACCCAATTAAAATCCCATTAACAAGACAGGAAGCCCTATGACATGAGGATGGAAAAGGGGCTATCTGACTAACAGCTGGGCAGTTTGTCTTCATGGGCTAGGGGAAGGACCGACAGATCTCACAGGCAAACTCCTTGGGTGAGGAAAAGGAAAAATCATCACTGATGATGCAGAGAGAAGCCTCATGAATCCACAAGCCAAGCCTCCTGCAGGCAGCTGGCTGCCGGGGTGGAGCCCTGGGCAGAAAGCTGGACTTTTCCGTCGGTCCTTTCTAGCTGCACCAGCAGTGGTCGCGACCCCCCACCCCCGGTGCCCGGTGCCCGGTGCCCGGCGGGTCCGTACAGACCCCAGGGGATTGCCACACCAAGTGGCAAATGGCAAGAAGCTGTTGCCTCGGAGCGCGAACCACACAGCGGCACCGGACCCACGCAGGTGATTCTGGTCCACAAAGCTGTTCTGTTCCGGGCCCTCGGCGTGAGTTGGCTTTGATAGCACGCGTCGGTTAAACCTCTTGCGGCTGTGTCCCAAGCGTGGGGTTTCTTAGTTTTTCTGGCTTTTTGTACTGTTTTTAGATTTAAAAAAGAAAAAAAAGGGGTCCCAAGAAAGAGTTTTATTGAAAAGAAACATCATGATAAGGAACAGGTTAACCGTGTTATCGATATTGCTGATGATAATTTAGTAAACCCTCTCAGAGAACAGTTCAGGAAACGCCAACAGCAGCCCATGTTAGAAAGAATTATTATTATTATTTTACTTTTTCAGAAAAAGCCTGCCAGATCCTCGTGAAAAAAGACAAAGAAGGGGAGGGGGAAAAATCATGAAAGCAGCTATGAGTTGATTTGATGGACATGAATTCCCCTTCCAAACAGAGACTCTCCACACCTCCTCTCCACATCCGTGTCCACAGATCCAGATCTTCATCCCACTCAAGGTATGGGCCATCCTGTAGTTGTTAAAAACTTTTTTTTTTATTTTTTAATGTTGTGTTTCTTATTTAAATGATATTATTTAACTCTGAATGTGTTTACTTGCAAATTTCTGTGTAATGTTGAGGGTAAAAACTTGGTGGTTGAGAATGGATGAATCCATTTTCAGATATTTCTTGTGGGAAAAATTGATTCGGAACTTGACTGCATTGCATCTCGATGCTCCTATTAGAATGGATTAGTGTCGAGGTCCGGGGCTCTTCTGTATTAAATTTTGAGCCTAAAAAGAGAGAATATACCTTCTTCTCAAATGTCCACGAAATATTCAAAAAAGTTGACCATCAAGAAAACTTCCATTCCAAAAGAGGGAAAAAAGCTCGGATATTCTTTGATTTCTATCCAATATTAATAGAAGTAAATAATAAAACCAGAAAGCATTACGAAGCTTCTTTCTAGAAATATTAGTTTTCTCAAACAAATCCTGCATCAAAGAGAAAATATTTATAAATAGCTTTCCACTTCCTATGAGAAAGCTATGAAACAATAAGATTAAAATGGCTTGGAAACTTCTGTAAAGAAAGAATGGTAATGGGAGAAAAACTGAGACAGATTAGAAAGCCACAAGAATTAAAACTAAGGAAAAGAAATAGACAAATATATAAAACAAAATAGAAGACGGAGGAAGAGATGCAAATAGTCGTGCATCTGGGAATTTAATATAAGAAAAGAAAAGATGGATTGTTCAATAAAAGGCATTCGGACATTGGGACAATTCCCAATTGCCATCTGGAAAAAATGAAGTGGGAGTCATACCTCATAACTTACACAAAATAAATTCCAAATGGATGAAAAATTTAAAAGTAAAAGCAAAACAACTCAAAAAAGCATGTTTATATGTCATCTGAGACTGTAAGAACCCTAAGTGGGACTCCGAACCCAAAGCTACGAACCCCCTTCCTTCATTGTGCTTCCCAGATGATACATTTAAAAAAAAAAAATTGAAGGTCCGTGGCAATTGGCCAGTTTCCCAACAGCATGTGCTCTGGGTCTCATTTTGCTAATTCTCACGATATCTTTTAACTTTTTCATAAAGCTATGGCATCCTTCACAGCCTACAGTAAACAAAACTTTTATATGCACTGGGAAACCACGGAACCGTGTAACTCACCTTCTTGTGACATCCGTTTTATTGCCGATGACTGGAACTGGACCCACAGTATCTCTGAGCAATCTCCAAAATACCAGAGAAGGCAACAGCAAAGTGCCAGCCAGTGCACAGAGAGAGCGTCTACTCTGCGAGTGTTTTATTAGGAGGTTCTATTATATGAAGCGCTAGCTAGGGAGTGAGGGGGGATGGGTTAACTATATATACACCCTTTGCATCTTTGAATTTCAAACCAGTAAAATGGATTTTCTAGTTGAATAAAATAAATATAGATAAACACAGCCATACTTTTAAAAAAATATTCTCTTCAGAGTCCATAAATTAAAAAAGATCAACAGATTTGGCTCCTTTCCTTGTCTTCAATGATCCCTGGTAGTACAATGAGTTAATAAGCATTGGGCTGCTTACCTCAGAGTCAGGGGTTCAAAGCCACTAGCCCCTCTGCAGAAAAGGATGAGATTGTCTGCTTCTGTGGGTATTTCAGCCTCGGGGAGCTAAGGGCCTGTTCTACTCTCAGATAGAGTCAGGATGAGTTGGAATCTAATTGATGGCATCGGAGTTTGTCTGGGGATTCCTTATGTTCAAAAAAGAGGAATGTATTGTATTAAACAAATCAAGGGCCGTTGTTCTGAGGCATGGAATTTGGAAAGGATGAAAAAGGAGCTTATACCAGGGGCTCAAGTAGAAAATATTTGGAAATGAAGATGGCAATGTGTGTACAAATATGCTTGATACAAGTGATGTATTGATTGTTATCAGAGCTGTAAGAGCCCCCAGTAAAATCATTGGGGGGGGGAAAGAATTTGGAAAAGACCTAATTCTTCAACACTAACTAGGTTGGATGCGTTGCTACATTCAAGTAGTTTTCCTAGGTAGGAAAAAGGCTTGCTAAGACTTTCTTACCAAAAGATATTGTTAAGAATAAAAAATGTATGCACAGCATAGTAATTATCTTTATTACCATATTGCCTTAAATTAGTATTCAGCTGTGAAAGTCTATTCAGTTGCCTTATTTCACTGGCTTTATATCTTGAAAATCCAATCCAGTGAAAGCACAACGTCCACCTAACAAGTTCCGGCAAGATTCAGAACTGGTGGTTTTCATACTCTGAGGTATGTAGGACTCTCTTGGTTGTCTATTAAAGTTGCAAACTTCCAGTCTGAATGATTTTCCATGAGGTTAAGAAATATACATATATAAAAATGTATATATATATATTCCCCTCTTAATATTTTGTTGTGTTTGAGTTTACACAGAATATTAATTTCTCATGCAACAAGCCTTAGACATTTTCCATGCCATTGGCTTCTAGTCTCACAATGTGTTAGCACTCCCATCAACTCCACCCCTCTCCTCTCCCCACCCACCCTTGCCTTCTATCTTTGCTTTGGGGTAAAGGGTGCCCATTTGGACTCATATAATTGATTCTAAGGAGCATAGTCTTCACTAGTGTTACTCTTTATTTTGTAGACCAATTGATGATTTGACTAAGAGGTTCCCTCTGTCTGGGAGTGGTTAAAACCATGTCTTAGAGCAATAAGGGGTTTGTCCGGTCACTATCAGTCATGCAGACCTATCTCCTTATGGGTGTGACTTTAATCCTGCTTCTTCTTTTTTGTTTTTTCCTCATTCTAATCAGCGCTTTCCATTGTGCCCCTGGTAAGAAGATTTATAGCAGTACCCAGACACTACCTAATTGTTCTGGTCTTGGACTAAAGGAGGCTGTGGTTCTTTGGGGCCATTCGTCCTCTGGACAATCTGCTTCCTGGAGTCTTTGGTTTCCTTCACTCTCCTTTGCCCCAGAAAAGGACAGCCCAATAGGAGCATCTTGGATGTAACTCACAAGCTTCTAAGACCTCAGATGCTGTTTTTAAAAGCTGGGATATATAGACTATTATCTTTATGAACTCTCTTATACCAATTGATCTCGCTGTCCCAGGGCTACAATCCTTAGCTTTCAAGTCCAGTACCTCAGTTCCACAAGGTGTTTAGATCTGTCTAAGAAGTTTCCATAATGGTGCCCCCATATATATCACACACCAATATATACACACACACGTGCTCACAGCTCCATAACATACAAATCTACTTATGTAACCACTCAGATATTTGGGAGGTTATTTCTGTTGTTGAGGAATTATATATGCTGCACCATTTGTTGTAATTATCTCTTATTCTTGTCTATCTCTCTGGGTCTTTAGCATGGTCACTTCCCCTATCTTGTCTTTCCCTTCACCAGAAGCAATCTGTGTCACTTGCTCATGATTCTTCCTCACTCCCCCTCGCATATCTGGTAGCCATCAAAGTATGTTGTTTCTGTGTGTAAATCTGTTCTTGATTTTTAAAATGTGTTCCCATAAAATACCTTTCCCTTTTGCGATTGATTTATCCCACTCAGCGTAATGTCCTGCAGATTCATCCATGTTGTGTTTTGTGGGTGGATTATTTCAGAAGCCCTGGTGGTTACGTGTTGAGCTGCATGCGATCGGCATGGTCAACAGTTCAAAACCACCAGCTGCTCAAAGGGAAAGAGACTAGGCTTTCTGTTCCCACAAACAGTTCTAGTCTCAGAAACTCACAGGGGTCACTACAAATCAGCATTGTCTCCTTGGTGATGAGTTTGGTTTTTTTCCTTTATTTTTTTATTTTTGCTCAGTGTTTCATTGTATGTATATACAATTTGGTAGGTATATACCATTCTGTTTATCCATTCATTCATTCATTGATGGACCCCTTAGCTAGTTGTCATCTTTTTATTATCATGAATATTGCTGTAATGAACATGGGTATGCATATATCTATTTGTGTCATTGCTCTTGGTCATTGCTCTCTGGGAATGTACTGTTCATACTTGTGTTTAAGTCAACTTTTTCAGCACATTTTTATGCAGTTTTGTGGTAAAATTAGGTGCCTCAGCTGATATTCGGGTTGGCTTATGCTCAAATATATACGGTATATTTTTAACAAAAATTTCTAGTAATTCCAACTCTCCAAAGCATGACATTGTAGAGTTAGAGTTAAAAAAACAAAACCAAGTCTCCTGAGAGCTTATGAGATTGTCCCTTCTAATTGCCTCTGAGGCACTCAACTGTCTCAGCCATGTTGACCTTTTGTTCTTGGGACCTGCCACCATCACACCCTTCTTAGGTGTCTATACTTGGTACAACCACAATTAGCACTCTGCTCCCAGGTCTTCCCAAGGATGACCCCTTCCTGAGTCTGGGTCTCAACTCAAGCATCACCTCCCATGCGTGTCCTTCCGTGACCATTCAATAGATGTGCCTCACGACCCTAAAATATCTGTTTGTTTCTTTATTCCCTTCCTGCTATCTCCCAAGACTTATGACTACTGGCCCCACATGAGCAGGAGGAAGCAGGAGCTCATGACCAACAAGAGCTAGGCGTATAGTGTATCCTCTGAACCCAAGATCCCTATGCACTGACTCTCCTGGAGCCAGATGACAGCTACAACATCAGAGCAGCAGCAGCAGCAGAACCAAAAGGCATGGAGCATGTAAAAATGAGTGTTTCTGTGCAGAAGGCCAGCTTGAGGAGTGAGGGGATTCTGGGCATTTAAGTGAGGAAGTTTGACTTACAGACTCAATGGAAGAGGAGCTGAATGCCACTGGGCTGAGGCTAACTGGAGTGACATGCCTCTGGGCACTTAAGTCAAGAAGTTAGCCTTCCGGACCCACAAGAGTAGAACTGAGTGTCTCAGGCTGAGACTTACTGGAGTGAGGTGTCTTTTGGCCCTTAATTCAGGAAGCTGGGCTTGCTGATCCACAGAGCTTAAGCTGAATGCCTTCTAGTTGAAGTTTATAGCAAAATGATGTGCCCTTTGGGCATTTATTAGCAGACTTTCCAGAACTCTCTATCAAGTGCTGATAAACAACTCAACCACGGGTATTTCTCACTGGCATAACAACTTGTTAAATTCCAAAGTCACCTCTTTGCCACACATTTTTTCTGTGAATTCTGTGTGGACATAAAATAGATATTAGAAACTAAAGAGTGTGGCAGTTACGTAATCTGATATCAATGTGAAGATTGAGAGTGTAAGGGTAAAGTCTAGCCAATGATGCCTCTGTATGGCATGGGAATTCTGGGAAATTTTTCTCTTTGGAGGCGGGAAACGCTTTCTCTCTCTGCTGACTTCCTGTGAGACATCTCTGAGGAAAAGCCACTTGATGTACCATGATGCAGTCCTGGGTGCTGGAGAAGCCACATGGAGACCCCTGCTAACTGGATCTAAAGACTTTCTACCCACTGGCCTGTGATCATCCTGCATTCAGTGTCTTTGCATGTGCTTCGTGACCATGAAGAGAACTTTATAGACTGCTATCAGACATCTGGGCTAATTGCAGACTTATGGGCTTGGACTGCTTACTTTTTTTTGGTGGGGGGTGGGGAGGCTTCACTGCTGGGCTGCTTTCTTAATGTACAGTTACCCTTTATATAAAACTCCCTCTTATTCACATATGCATGTTTATGGTTTTGTTTCTCTAGTCTACTCAGACTAACACAGAGTGGTAAAACAGAAATCAATAATAAAGACAATGCAAAAATAATTAGTCCAGAGGACTGATGGACAACATAAACCCTTAGCCACCAGGACCCTGAGACCAGAAGAACTAGATAGTGCTTATCTACCATGCTGGACTCTCTGAAAGGGATCACAGTAGGAGGCCCTGAATAGATTGGGAAGAAATATAGATCAAAACTAAAAATCATTTTTAAAAGACCAGGCTTATTGGTCTACTAGAGATTGGTGGAATTCCAAAGACTAGGGCTCTTGGCCACTATTCTGACTCAACTTCTAGTCAAATAAGAAATAGGCCAATAAGGGAATAATAAAACTAACGTGATAAAGACTCCTTATAGCAACAAATCAAGGGAATAAAGAGACCAACTGAATGGAAAAGAAGGACGAATCGAAAAGGGAGGTAGTAGGAAGAGTTGTTACTTTATGGAGATGACAATGTTATGAATCAGAATATGAACTGTTGAATGGTATAACATGTACTCTATAAATGTTTGCCTAATCACAACGACGCCTGTTATGTTTGTATAAGAAAACAAGGAGATGAAATAACAAACATGAAAATCAGAGTGAAGAATGAACAAAGGTCCTTGAGCATGCTGAGTGACCGGGAGACGTGAGATAAGCTTCTCAGCATTAGGAAATGTCTTTCACTTAACTAGACTCTGAGTTTTCTGGTGACCAATACAAAGAAAGAAACGGGGAACTTTAGGATTTGTGGTGATCCAAAAGGTAATAAATCACTAATAAATGTTGGGAGTCCATACAATTGCCTATTTCATATAAGTGATGCCATATACTTTCTCTTAGGAATTCCAAAAGTAAACCTGCACTAATTGAAAAAAATCCTCCTTATTCATATTCCTAAAAAATATGTACACTACTCAGTGGGTACCTAGTCAAAGTAATATTTTATCACCACCTCAAGCCAAAACTTGTCACAGACACTATAAGCTGGCTGACTGGTCCCCATTTCTAAGATCCTTCTTCCCTGCTTGCCTTTTTGGAAAAAAAGTATTCACTGCCGTTGGGTCAATTCTGACTCAACATCACCTTGGACAGCAAGGAAGAAATGAGCCTGTGGGTTTTCAAGGCTACAAATTCTTCTGGGGACAGTAATCCGCATCTTTTTCTCGTGCCTTATTGAAGGAGTTATAAGGGTTAAAAATTCAATTTCCTAAGAGTTTTGGCAGGTTGAGGTGGTCATGTGACACATATCTAGGTAATGGAGCACAAGTGGGGATATTTCAGTATTTCTTTTTCTTCTCCCACCTTCCAGTTAACTAGAAATAATGGCTGGAGCTAAAGGTCATATTGTAGCCATACAATAGAAGATTAATGACAGAATGGCAAGATTAGAAAGAACCTGGGTCTAGGGTATAGACAAGTGTCCGGACTGGCTGTGGGTTTCCTTCTGAAGAAGCCAGCATCCAAGATGGTTCCAATGACTTTCAGCTTCTGGTACTCACCCCTTTCTGAATAGCTTCCTCTCACAGTGAAAAATGGATGTTATGGATAGTCGATAGGATAGCAGAAGTGACACTGTGTGAATTCTGATGTTGGATCATATTGCACTCCCATCTTGTTCTCCTGGATTGCTCGCTTTGGGGAAAGCTAGCTGCCATCTGGTAAGGGCACTCGGGTAACTATATGGAAAGTCTCATAGGAGAGGAACTGAGAGGAACTTCTGCCAGAAGGAATCTCCAACTTAAGTTGGAAAGCGAGTCACCTTTAAAATAGATCCTCCTCACCTTCCTTACATGATCACTGAAGATGAAATTTGATGCATTACCAAATGTGGTGAAGAAAGCTGATGGTTCCCGGCTATGAAAAGATATAGCACTTGGAATCTTATAGGTTTGAAGTTAAACAAACGGCCCATTAGCTCAAAAGCTACAAAGTCCCCTTGGAGGAAGCACACCAGCCTATATGATGAAGAGTTGTCCATGTGATCAGATATCAGACACCAAAGACCCAGAACAAAAAATCATATCGCTGTGAATGAGGGGGAGGGTAGAGTGGATACCCAAAGTCTATCTGTAGAGAATTGGACATCCCCTTACAGAAGGACCACAAGAAATAGACAAGCCAGTCAGGGTGCAATATAGCACCAACGAAACATACAACTTTCCTGTAGTTCTTTAATGCTTCCTTCCCCCCACTATCATGACCCCAATTCTTCCTTACAAATCCCACTAGACCGGAGCATGTAAATCGGTACATAAGAGCTCACAACACAGGGAATCCAAGACAGATAAACCTGTTAGGACTAATAATGAGAGTATCAATACCAGGAGGGTAAGGGTAAGGTGGGGGATCAAAGAGGGAACCAATCACAATGATCAATAAGGGGAAGGACAACAAAAAAGTGGGTGAAGGGAGACAGCGGTCGGTGTAAGACATGAAAAGTAATAATGATTTATAAATTATCAAAGGTTCTTGAGGGAAGAGTCAGGGAGGAAGAGAAATAAACTGATCCCAAGGGCTCAAGTAGTAGGAAAATGTTTTGAAAATGATGATGGCAACATATGTACAAATGTGCTTCACACAATGGATGGATGTATGAATTGTGATAAGAGCTTTAAGAGCCCCAATAAAATGGTTTATTTAAAATATATATTCAAATTTCAAAAAGTAGATCTTCCATCTTCCCAACAAACCTTCAGATGACTATAACTCTATACCCTACTTGCTCTATAAAAATCATGATAGAATAAATGATTACTGCTATTTAAGCCATTACATTTTGAGGGAGATTTGTTTTGCACCATTGGGTAACTAATACACCTATCTTGGAACTCTTCAGAAGTTCAAGAGTGTTAATTTTTTTTTAAAGAGTAGTACTTGAGGGGTTGAGCCCCGGTGGCATAGTGGTTGTGCGCGGGACTGCGGCCCACTGGGATGGAGGTTCAATTCCAGCAGTGGGGCTGGGCCTCCTACTCCCACCACCGGAGAGCAGTGATGCCCCCCAAAAAAACAAACAAAACAAGAGTAGTACTTGAGTAATTTTTTATTTGCCTCCAGATATTAGAACTGCTAAACTGTTCCTGGCAATTTAAAATGCAAAAATATAAGTATGAAGTATCTCTGCCAACCTAGCTTAAAAACTATAGCCAAGGGAATTTTAATACAAAATAAGACTTAATTTTAGTAATCGTGGTTTAAGGAATGGAACGGTTATCAGTCTAATGCAGAATCCACTAGGCCACCAGGGCTTTTAAGAAACAGAATGGAAAAAATGAATTGCATCTCGTGGTATCATGATTGTAATCCAACTCTGTATTTCTTTGCCAATGATACTGGGCATTGTCAACTGGTTAAAGATCCTGTTCTTCATTTGGACGATGTGAAAACCAGACCAGATGTCTCCTTTGGCACCTAAATTCTGACTCTATGAGCTATAGGAATTCACTCACATTCTTTTGGGCTCTGGATAATCTTTAAAGACAAAAATTTCCTAAAATATTATCATTAATATTCAATGCTGGCAAAAATGCTAAACAATTGGTACCCACATACTGCTGTTGAGACAAATTAGTTTAACCCTTTTAGAAAGCAATGTAGTATTATGCAGGGGTCTTTTATTTTAAAAATCAGTATGCTAAAAACAATCAGTATGCTAACATAAAATAATGACACCACAATCTTAAAAGTAGAACATATAAATATAATATTTTAAATTATGTTTCTGTAATATTTATAATACAGGGAAATATTTATGCTTTCCTGCTGAGAAACTTTTTTAAATGTCTATTTTCAAGGTTTTCTTTCTATAACAGAGAGCATTTTCTCTCCCCTTCCCAAATGATTTTTTTGTATTTTCTAATGTTTTCCTCATGATTATCAATACCATGTGTATTTAAAGTCTGAAGGAAGAAGGAGGTTCGAAGAGGTAAAATTCAAAGATAAATTTTTTTTAATTATAAATTAAATTTTTAAGTGAGAAAAAGGTGGCAGGGGGAGGACTTTGGATGGACAAAGCAAACAGATTCTGTGGTGAGGAGCTGGCAGCTAACGAAGGGAAGATGCTGGCCACAGCACAGGTTAGTGAAAGGAGCAGCAGTTGGTGAGGCTGTGACGTGGAAAATTGGATTAGGAAACACTCAGACATATGTGGCACAAACCCAAGAGGAATCCAATTTGTAGAGTCCTAAGGTGTAAAACCAGTGGGAATTATTTTTTTTAAAAATGAGTCAGCAGAACATATGACTATTGTGATCAACACGACAAATGGAATGGGAAGATGAATGTAAACAAACTCATGGTAGTGTAGCTGTGGTACACATCCTCTGGATAACCCAATGTCACTTACTAAAAAAAAATCAAGAATTTTTAAAATAACATGGTGTGTTATTGGCCAAAACCAATTTGGAATATAATGTTTGGTGTTCCGTTTCCACATCTGGATATAAGCCGGAGATAAAGTTAAATCAAATGTCAATGAGTTAGCAAACCATTGTGCTTCCTGATAAAAAAAAATATGATGTTCTATAACATGGAAAATTAGTGCTTTTTGTCTAATATCATTGTCAAAATCCTCTGGTGGTGGTTTTTTGTTTGGTTGTTTGGTTGGTTGGTTTTTTTATGAGCATTTCCTTTAGAGAAATACCTGCTTCATCCTATGCTTTCCTCTGGGGATAATTCAACCTTTTTTGTTGTTGTTTTTTTGAGTGGGGGCATCACTGCCCTCTGGTGGTGGGAGTAGGAGGCCCAGCCTTTGCTCCCATAGAGCCGCGGCTGGAATTGAACCTCTATCCCAGTGGGCCGCAGTCCCATGCACAACCACTACACCATCGGGGCTCAGCCCTAATTCAACCCTTTTTATGACAATAGACTAAACAAGTAAATATTGTGCACAAACTAAAAACCAGGCACTCCCTGTACTAGACACCAAGACATACCAAGAACATGTCCATAATCCAGAGGAAATACACTTGAGGAAGTACTACATGATGCATCCTTTAAAAAGTTGCTATTAAGTTGATTTCAATTCTCAGTGATGCTATAAAAGTGCCCCATAGGGTTTACAAGGCTGTAAGCTTCACAAAAGTTTGTTGTCATCTCTTTCTCCCACCAACCATTCAATTAGCCATTGAACTCTTAACCACATTGCCATTAAGGGTCCTCTTGATACACCCTCTGTCACAAGTGAAAGTAAATTAACATCGGAGCAGAAGGAAGAACACAGCCAAGATCTGCAAAGTTTTCACAGAGAGAGATGCAGTATTGCAGAAGGTCCAAAGGTGGAAATGAGAACTTCACTCACAAGGAACAACTGTGGGCAAAAGCATTGAGTTTTGACACAGCATAGCGTGTTTAGAGCAAGAACAGGAAGTTTATTGTGGAGAAACTTGGGGAAGCACAAAAGGCACACAGAGGTAAGAAGGACCTTCTCAGGCCCGCTGATGACTTTAAACTGCTAGGTGTTAACAACCATTAAAAGGCATTAAACAAGAAGGGGATGCATTTGCAATTAAAAATGAATTTGGTAGCAATTGAGCTGTTTCCACAGCAAGATTTAAGCAGGTCAGAGGCATTTCCCAGATGGCATCATTCAGATGGCAGGTGACCGTGCACATGGAGATGGAGGTGAAGAATGGGTTTAGAGGCAGGATTAGCGGTATAGCGTCGCTATGAATTGGAATCCACTTTTTTTGTTTCTTGCTTAAATTTATTCCTAAGTATTTTTTTTATTTTATTTATTTTATTTATTTTTTTTTTTTGCATCACTGCCCTGGTGGAAGTAGGAAGCCCAGCCTAGCTCCTGGAGAGCTGCTGCTGTATTTAAACCTCCAATCCTGTGGGCTGCAGTCCCGCACACAACCACTACACAACCGGGGCTCAGGCCAACTTTTTTATCTTTTAGGTAGGTGTTTTTTTTTTAATCATTCTATTAGGGGCTCATACAACTCCACAATCCATATATCCATCCATTGTATCAGGGCATTTATTGCCCTCATAAATTCAATGCAGTTCTAATTCCAAGAACTTTGGGTGTATCTTTGATCTCTTTCCTTTCCCTTGCATCCTGTTGCTCTTTAAAAATTCTAACCCAAACTCATTGCCATCAAGTCCTGGATTCTGTGTATCAAGAGCTTATAAACAGTATTCTTTTTTTCCTTTTCCGAATCATCTTCCTAAGGATAAAATAATCCAATTGATTTTTGTATGTTGGTCTTACAGCTTGCTATGTTGCTGAATTTTTCAATTACTTCTAACAATTTTTTTATCAAGTTCTTGGAGTTTTCTATATATAAAGTCATCTCATCTGGAATAGTTTTGCTTTTCCTTTGCCAATTTGAATGCCTTTGGCTTCTAATATCTCTGGGTAAGATGTCTATGAATATATTAAATAATTGCCCTGGTGGTAAAAGGCAACCCTATCTGAGTCCCATTAGGAGGGGGGATATTTTCAGTTTCTCTCTATTGAGTGAATTGATGGCCACTGGTTTTGCATATACAACTTTTATTATGTTGCAGAATGTACCTCCATTCCTATTTTACTGAGCATTTTTATCAAGAATGGGTGCTGGGAAAGCAGCTTTTGTCTCAGGTGCATCCTTGCCCTGGACCCAACACAGCTCTCCACTTTCATTGTTCCTAGTCCCCTAGGACGTCTGAATTATTATTCTCTACTGGCTCTGTATGGTCACTACCACACACCAAGAATGAATGATGGGTGTTGAGTTTTATTAAACTTATGATGTAAGAAAAGAAGCCTCTAATTGTTTAGGTTACAGCACTTACCTTACTTGGTTAGTCAGTGTCTTTTTTTTTTCCTACAGAAAATATCCCAAATATATGCATATGGCATGTTGATGTTACCTATTTTAAAGCAATAACATACTCCCTAGGTGTGTAGATGTGCTTGACTGTTAGCTGAAAGGCAGAAGTTCATGTCCACCCATCAGTCTCACAGAAGAAAGGCCTTGCAGTCGACTTTCACAGCCATCAGTCATGGAAAACCCCATGGAGCACATTTCTACCCTGATGCACACAGGGTTGTCGTGAGGACAATGAGTACAGCAGGTCCAGTCAATGAATTCATTAAGTCTCTCTATTCATGCAGAGACAGTTGCTTCTACCTTCATTCAGTAGGCTTGCTGGTGCGCATGGCTTGATTCTTTCTGAGATCAGGAGCTTCTGCGCGATGAGAACGGTGTGTCTACACTTGTGAGGTCGGCCTCGGGAGCAACTGAGGCTGGCTAGCATGCGCAGGAGTGAGCTGCTACGGTTTTCCATATGGGAGCTTACAGGAGGGCTCTCGAGTCTGGTGGAGCTGGAGTATGGCCTCAGCTCGCAGTCTCCCTGGTGGAGGGGGGGGGGGGGGCAAAGGGGGGGTGGGAATGAGCAGACCAGCACTACCCTGCCCTCTGTGCTGGCTGCACCTTCCCCCTGGCTCCCACCAGCCAGTCCCTCGGCCCGCTGCCTGAGCCCAAGATGGCTACAGTGACGGATGGAAATGCTGGAGTCAAAGATGGCCTCTGACCAGAATGTTGACTACAAGCCCAAGCTGCTCATCTCTGGCAACAGTAGTGTTGGCAAAACCTCCTTCCTTGTCCGCTACGCGGATGACACCTGCACTCCAGCCTTGGTCAGCACTGTGGGCATCGACTTCAAGGCGAAAACTGTCTACCGTCACGAGAAGCAAGTGAAGATGCAGATGTGGTTTTAGAAACAGAAGTCTAAAAGTGCAAGATCTGGGTTATAGGGCGAACGGGAGACGTTTTCCAATGAAATTCTCATGGGCTCATTCTCACTACCTGTGAAGAATAAGCAGGTGCATTGTCGAATGAGGCAGACATTCCTGAGTGCAACGTTCCTGGCCTTTTTCTCACCAATGCAGTTTTCAGGGTTTTTAAAAGTCCACCATAAGAAGCCTCCCTCATCATCTTGTGTACGTTGAGAAAAGTATATTAAGACAACTGTGGTGGTTGTATAATCTGTTGTCAAGTAGAGAGGATTAAGAGGAAAGGGGTGGAGTTTAGACTGTCAACCAGATCTCAACTTGATGACCTCACTTGGAGGCGTTAAGGAGATAAATAGCTCTTTGGAGGTGGACCACACACTCACACCCTATGAGACATTTTTGACAAGAAGCTCCATGAAGCCACCCTGAAGCAGTCAGAGCTCTGGCAACTGGAGGAGCCACATAGAGACCCCTGCCAACTCTGAGATGCTTACAACACTATTGGATCCACAAGACTTCCCACCCATTGGCCTGTGATCTTCCTGTCATTGCATGTGTTGTGTGAGTCTGAAGAGACTTTATAGATTGGTATCAGACATGTGGGCTAGTATCGAATTTAGGGACATAATCTGGACTGGGCTGGGATGTTTTCTCAATATTCAATTGCTCTTGTACATAAAGTTCTTTCCTACACACACACACACACACACACACAAAGAGGATTCTCAATCTTGAATCAAACCTTGAGATATCTAATCCTGAGTGCTGACTTGAATGCAACCTCATGAGTCTGTGAACCAGAAGCATCTAGCCAAAATATGAGATTCCTGACCTACAGAAAATGAGGGGATTCACGGGTGGGGCAAATATTCTAAATTTGATTGTAGTGATGGCTGTACAACTCTTTTTAGTATGATTGAAATATTGAATTGTGTGATATGTGGATTAAGTGCTAGTAAAACTGCTGAAAAAAGAAAAAGATGTTTTGTTGTTTTAAGCTGCTAAACTTTGAGGTGATTTGTTATAGCAATAGATGTGCTCAGAAATATTTCACATTTACAGGGATTCCTTTGATAAATATGTGTGGTAGTTACATAATCTGTTGTCAATTTGAGAGGCTTAAGAATGAAGGGATGGGGCTGAGCCCCGGTGGCATAGTGGTTGTGCGTGGAACTGCAGCCCACTGGGACGGAGGTTCAATTCCAGCAGTGGGGCTGGGCCTCCTACTCCCACCGCTGGAGAGCCGTGATGCCCAAAAAAAAGAATGAAGGGATGGAGTTTAGCCTGTCAATCAGGTCACAGTTTGATGACTTCCTTTGGAGGCACTAAGGAAATAAATAGTTCACTGGAGGCGGGACACAAAACCTCACTCCCTGCAAGACATGCTGTTGATAAGACACATGGAGAGAGGCTGATGCAGTGGGAGCTCAGAGCAGGAAGAGTTATGTGGAGACTCCAACCAGCACTGAGATACTTCTACTGCCACTGGATCCACAAGACTTCCCACCCAATGGTCTGTGATCTTCCTGCATTCAGCATCATTGCATGTGTTGTGTGAGTCTGAAGACAACTTTATAGATTGATATTGGACATGTGGGCTAATATTGGACTTATGGACTTATTTTTCCAATATTCAATTGCTCTTGTATATAAAGCTCTTTTCTGTACACATATGAGTATCTATAAATTTGTTTCTCTGGTCTACCAACACTAACACAATATGCTTCACTCTTAAAAATAGGTGGTGTGGAGGAAATCCTCTGCATCAGTAATTATGAGATTTACAATTTGGTAGGAAGGTGTCATCTTGGAAACTAGGCAGAATTCAGCTCTCTAAAACATAAAATATAAGGAATTAATTATTATAAAAACAATTTATGAGGGTTGAGCCCTAGTGGCATAGTGGTTGAATGTGGGACTGCAGCCCACTGGCTTGGTGGTTCAAATCCAGCAGCAGCTCTCCAGGAGCAAGGCTGAGCTTTTCAATCCCACCAGAGGGCAGTGATGCCCCCCACCAAAAAATCAACTTATGGGATGAGCCCTGGTGGCCTAGTGGTTGTGTGAGGGACTGCGGCCCACAGGGTTGATGGTTTAAGTCCAGCGGCAGCTCTACACGAGCAAGGCTGGGCTTCCTATTCCTGCCAGGGCAGTGATGCCACACACAAAAAATTATGTGTATAATAATTACAAATAAATTTCTTCAAGTTATACCAAAGATATTCAGTGGAAGCAATTATCACCCTTCACTCAGCCCCAGAGAGGGCTCAGTTACATGTACACACTTCTTTTTGAAACTGGGTTTATTGTTCATTATAATATTGTTCATTATAATATTGAGTGTTAATAATAACACTCTTAGTTTCCACTAGAAATTTCCCTGTTTACATCTTAAATATGGGCTGAGCCCCGGTGGCGTAGTGGTTGTGCGCAGGACTGCGGCCCACTGGGATGGAGGTTCAATTCCAGCAGTGGGGCTGGGCCTCCTACTCCCACCACCGGAGAGCAGTGATGCCAAAAAAAAAAAAAAAAAATCTTAAATATGAACATCACACCTAGAATTCTGGCCCCAGGTCCCTCTAGCCTTTCCCCAGATATATCCAATTTTATATTGAACTCATTTTTATTTCTTTGGCTCCTCAAATTCATTGAGTGCAAAATCAAATGCATTATCTTCACCAATTACCCATTCATATCTTAAAAACATCAGTGCTTTCCTGTGTCCCCCATGAAGTGGTAGATTCTCCTCCAAACTTCTAATTACTAATTCCAATATATGTAAATTATTCCTCTTCATTAGCCTCTTTACTAAAATTGTAGTTCCCACATCTTCAGTAAAATAGGCTCCTAATGTTTATTGGTGACTTCTGCTAAATTCACTATTACTCAGTCATCATCTCATCTCCAGTACATACTCAGAGTTGCTTTCCCCTTTCTCTTCTCAAAAATCCTATTATCCAAACTCCTTACCAGGATTCTCAAGACTTTAAGGTCTGATCATAATCCACTGCCAGACCCATTTCCAACTATGTCCTTGACTCTGTTCAGCAATGATAATCTGTTTCTCTTCCCTAAATATACACTTATCCTTGTTCATAATTGTTCTCAAAGGCCCTTCCTACCTACCAGAATTATACATAACTTTTAAACATATTCTGCTTCTGTACCTTGACCTCTCCATACTGTGATGGGGTGGCACAGTGCTAGGATAAGAGCCAGACTGAGTAGAACTGGGCAATCTGGGTTTCAATCTCAGAACATTCTTCTTGAAAAAGGTTTACTGTGATATCATCTATACTATAAAATTCACCTCGTGAAAGTGTGTCTTCCACTGAATAGTTTTTAGTATATTCAGTTGTGCAACTATCAATATGACCCAATATCATCGTTCCAGAAAGGAAACTCCATGCCCACTCTAGTTCCTCAGCCACCACCTCAGCCCCTGACAGCCACTATTCTCCTCTTTGTTTCTATGGATTTGCCCCTTCTGAACATCTCATACAGCACATGGCCTTTCGTCACTAGCTTTTTCCACTTAGTATGACATTTTCCAGTGCTATTCATTTTGTACCATGTGTCAGTACTCATTCCTTTGTCTGTCTGAATAATAATCCAGTTTTTTGTACCACACTTTGCTTATCCATTTATAAGTTAGAGGCATTTATTTCATTTCACTTTTTAAATATCATCTATAATGCTGCCCTAAACATTCCTGTGTCAGTTTCTCTGTGGACAGATGTTTTCATGTCTGCTGGGTACATACCTAACAGTGGAACTCAGGTTCATATGGTAACTCTGTTTAACATTTTGAGGAACTGCCAAACTTTTCCAAAGTGACTACTATACCACTTTACATTCCAGATAAACTACTTTATCTATGAATCAAAGCAAAACTCATTCAATCTGAGTTTCCCATCATTTATAAAATGGGATATTCAAAAAATGAAGAGCAACAATGTCTTGAGCACCTGCATGCACCAACTGTGCTGTGAGGAATTTCTTGGTTTTTTGGGGGTTTTTGGGGGGTTTTTTTTGTGGGCATCACTGCCCCTGGTGGTTATGGGCGCTACCCAGCCGTCGTTGGATTTGAACTGCCAAGCCCGCAGGCTGCAGTTCCGCACTCAACCACTTACGCCACCGGGGCTCAGCCCATGAGGAATTTCTAAGGGCGTACAAATTGAACCCTCTGCAGTAAGGTGAGAGTAACCCTGCTGGTAGGGTCTACTACAAGAGAAACATGAAACTTTGGACTCATAAAAAGTTACAGTCCAGAAACTTGCAGTAGGCAGTTCTAACCTCTTATTGGGTCATCATGAGTCAGAATGCATTCAGTGACATTGAGTGATTGGTAAGGTTGTTAGATACAATTAAGGACATCAAATTAAATTTAATTTTTCAAATGAAGAATCTTTTAGTATAATTATGCCCCATGATGCAATCTTTGCCAAGATTGTAGTATGTGTGACAATGTGCCAAGACTGGAACCCACGTGATCTGGCTCTGGAACAACTCCTATCAATTCCAAGTAGATGCAATCAAATATAAGACACACACACACACACACACACACACACACAATAAAATGGCAGAAGTTAGTCTTATCAGTAACCCCAAGGAACTCTTGCAAAATAAATAAAATTCAATACATAAAAAGACCTGGAAAAAAAAAAAAGACCTGGGCTTCCTACTCCCACTAGAGCAGTGATGCCCCCCCCCCCCCGAAAAAAAAAGACCTGGAACCCACAATAGTAAAATTTCAATAAATGTTAGTTTTTTTTTTAATAGCAATAGTGTGGAATTTCCATGGCACTTTTCTTATACCTCTTTCATAGGAATGGTGGGAGTCATTGGTGAATTGTAGTGGTTCCTCAATGGAGACTTGACATAGTTACTTAAACACTATAAATCTTACCGGTGATGCTAAGACTATAAAAGTCCTCAGGGAAGACCTTAAGAACTAAACAATTAACGGAAAAGTAATGTGCTCCAAAAACTTTCCACAAAACCACAATTTAAATAAATAAAATTAGCTTTTTCCCTTCCCCGACCACTTGGCAGCAGCTTTTGGTTGGAAGCCTTCCTGCACTTAGGACAGGAAGATTGTGACCACAAAGATGATGAAAAATCCGCTAGAGTCAATCAACTCTAGGCTCCAGCTCGTCAAGTAAAGAAAAACTACGTGCTGGCCTACAAGCAGACGCTGAAGATTATCAGGCAGGGAAGGCAAAGCGAAACTGGTCATCCTGGCCAACAGTGCCCGGCCTTGAGGGAATCTGAAATCGAATACAACTTCCGCCCTGTTGGCCATAAGCGGTGTCCATCACTGCAGTGGCTGTACCATGGAGTTGGGCACCATGGCATGCTGCAAGTAGCACAGACTAATGCCCACTGGCCATCATTGACCCTGATTCTGATAGCATGAGAAGAACAGATTGGTGAAAGGGAAATCCTGCAATATTTTTCTCAATAAAAATGGCCAGAGCTTGTCCTTAAAAAGTAATAAAGAAGAGGAGTCAGCATCCTTATTGTGGGGGACCAGCCTCCCCACAGCTGAAAGGGTCTACGGCGTGGGAGTGCAACTGAGGGGTAAGTGATGGACATCAGAAGAGACAAAGCATGCAAGGGAGCCAGGTCCAAGCAGAGAGAGAGCATCGTGTCATCTCCGAGTTTATATACTCCCGGGCACACAGGCCACGCTGAGCACATACATAACAAGAAGGGGTTGTTCAATAGGCATCCATGTGACAGGAAGGCACATCACCAGACGGACGGACTTTAGAGTCAAGATGGCAGCCTAACCGTGATCATCTCTGAGCTGGCTTGAACTAAGATGTCTTTGAGCTCTCTAAGGGAGTGGGCCCTACTTAGGGTGGGACAGACAATAGGGTCTGATCGCCTTAGAGGGCTGACCACCTCTAGGCAGGTAACCTTCAAGCTGCTGACATCCAGTTGTATGCTCAGTGACCATGTGTTTGCAGACATCACCTTACATTTGGCGCGATTGTGTGTGTTTG